>JSYX01000054.1:0-95054 GCA_000787465.1 Thermomucor indicae-seudaticae
AATTTCCTTTTATAATACCACACATACAATTTGAAACAAAACGCGAAAAGGATTAGCAGAGAGGATGTATACCCGAGTTTCTTACTTTGCGCGCTTTTCTTGTATCAGCAGTAATGATGCATTTGCGTCGCAATAAAAGCTTATACTAAGATCTTCTGGGATGAACAAGCCTCTTGGAAACGCTCTGCATATCCACGACGGAGCCTCACTTTTTGTGCAAAATCGCTTCGCACTAACTACATATACCCCCATTAACATAAAAGTAGCATGCCATTGTAGATACGACCGAGATTCACAAGATCTAAGCAAAGACGTAAGTAGTTGTAGTTCCTATTGTGAAGACAATACTGAATCATGTCTACCAAGTAAAGCGTAAGGTCTATGAGTACCCGTTTTCGATTTCATGACGACTGAAAATTTTTCATAACGTCATTGGGATGATCGGTCGAATAGGTAAAGTATAGCAGGTGGGTCGTTAAACCCAAACTTGGCATCAGACGTTGAATGTCGTTAGTCAAGATTGGGTCATCCAGAATCCTTTGCACGGCTCCGTCTTTCAGCAATTGGTCAAGCAATCCTTTTGAATGGCGAAAAGAAGCGAACGTGAAGAATAAGGATATTCGACACACACCGTGGCATCACTTAATGCACAAAAAGACTTTGTGTGAACTTTTCCCAGTACATAAGCTGAGGTAACTTAAGCTAACCAACGTCAACAACCCACGAGCAAATAAGGGTCAGTTTCCGAAGACATTTTCTCAAGGATCCTTGTACGTATCAGTGGAACGTTTCTGAGGGGAAGTAGCATGCAGGGGCCCTAAAGCTCGAGGAAGGGATTTATTACTTATGCGAAGCGCTGATCCTTATCGGTGAAAACCAACACACTTTGGGAAAAACAACCGCGTCTTGGAGTCAAAGACAGATTCCTCGTTCGATTGGCTACGCCAAACTGTCAGATGAACTATCTTCAGTTTCCTATGATTGTTGGGACGCTCATTAACCCGTCGTTCGACACGAAGGCAAAAAAGGGACTTTAATAAATCCATCGCTGTCAAACCAGGGAGACGAAATAACTCGCGTAGATGCAAAAATTAATGAAAACGAACTGTTGGCGATAAGTGTCCGTTGCAAAGTATATAAAGGTGACTACATTCCGACTCAGTAGGCACCATCGTTTATCAACTCATCATTGTTTTCAACATCATGAAGTTCATCTACGTTTCTGCTGTCCTTGCTCTCTTCGCTGCTGCTTCTATCTCGGCTCTTCCCACCAGTGATTATTCTGACGCCAGAGTCGGTGGCAGCAACAATCAAGGCGCTGTTGGTGGCCTAGTAAGTACATGCGATGCGCATAGAAACTTTCCATTAAGCTGGTAACTTATGTGTGCTTCCGTTTCTCAGCTCAACAATGTCCTCAAAAACGGTATCCTCACTACCACCGACAGCGGTTCGGACAATACCATCGTTATGGGAGAAGATCATCATCGTCATCATCATGACTAAAAAAAGATGTGGCTTCCATATATCGGGAACATTAATTGGACCGAAAGGAATCAATGACTTATAGTCTCTGTAAATTCTGACTTCAGTAGCTTACAGTTAGCAACGGAAACCATTGTTTTACTCGTTTCCAGTAGCCACTATTAAACGTTTCTCATTGATGTTACTGAACTGTCGTCCATGTCGACTTCTCTCCTGTGGTCAATGGTATGGGGAAGTTCTCTCCTGAAGTTGTGTCTGCAAGTTGCCTGGTTATCAGGACCAGGATTTCAATTGGCCAAGCATATGCATTTGGCTGATCGATTTTCCGCTCATGGTGCATGCACGGGCCACCCTATGAATCACAGGGTGTGAAAGCATGTGGTTGTGGCATCGCAAGGTCTCCTGTTAAAGCATGACGACCAACGGCCGTTTTGCACATATCACCATCTTTTTGGATTTACCATTCCCTTTCTTCTTCCATATGCCCCCCCTGTGATGTTCTTCATTCCATCAGAGACAGGATGCTACATAAACGAAACGACGGATATAAATACGGTTCCGCAAACGTGAGTCATCATACATACAATTCTATACCTTATTCCAATCATGAAGCTCATCCACATCTCTGCAGTGCTCGCCCTCTTTGCTGTCTCTTCTTCTTGGGCCCTTCCCCACCATGGTCATGGTCACGATGTCGTTGTCGATGGCAGCAACAACAACGGCGGTAACAGGGGCATTGTACGCTTCTAAGAAATTCACTTTATCCCACTTGCCATATTAACTCTTTGTTCCTCTCCTTATTAGCTTAACGGAGTCTTGCAAAATGGTATACTGACAAGCCAAGAGAGACACTCGGATACTACCGTGATTGTCAACAACGACTAGGATAGAGGAATGCCTCTGCATAGGTCTCACCCTTACAAGCTTGCATCATTAATGCTTATGTTTCTGTCTGTAATGGTCTTCGCGAAACTTGTAAAGGCAATACATCTTGCTTTGGTCTTATAGTCTTGACTCTTATGATGAATGTTGCTATTTACATGGAATAACTGTTTTATTTTTTGCTAACGTATGCGAGCGCCTTCTCTTTGACTTTTCATGTTCTTTGACGACAGTTTCATTGAAATGACACGCTGGAAATAAACGCCTATCCACATAGTAAGTTAGGAGCGGCAATCCCTTGTTTACGTTGTCCGCAAAGTCTCTAAGGGACCTGAACTCTAAAAAAGGCAAGAAAAAGCAAGTCTCTTCTGACCCTGACGAGCTGTGTACGTGCTCTTTCGCGAATAACAATGTCAACACGAGCAAAAATAACTCTTGCGGGCTCTATTGTTCTGTGCTGTGGCACTGTTTACGGCGTTCATTACTTGCAGAGATATGAACAAGAGGTTGGTGAGATCGCACATTCCGGGATTTCGCAGACATTAATACATCCCAAAAGCTCATGCGCAAAGGAATTGAGAAAGACGAAGAGCGAAGAAGGAAGTTGAAGCAACGTGAAGACAACATGCGAGAATTAGAGGAACAACAAGCCTTACACCAAGCACTCTTGAAAACACAAACCGTCAGCAAACCACCATCCAGCGACCCAGCCACAGATGACGACTGAAAAAACATTTGCCACAGTATTCATAGACACCACCCACATAGAAGCAATGATACAATGAAAGAAGACAAAGATTGACAGGCAATTAACACATGCGTGTGTTTATTGGAAATATGCAAAAATACTACGGAAGAAGCGCACTTAGGCCGATTCGCCCTAGATCACGTATATCGATTTAGATGGGTTATATCCTCCAATTCCATTTTCGTTGTGTTCTGTGCTTACCTGCTTGAAGACGTAGGTCAAGTGGCACTTACCGCAGTACTGACGGTCCTTGTGCCAAGCCATGAAGACACCAGCACCGCAGGTCGCGTTAGGGCACTCGCGGCGAAGACGGGTGATCTTGCCAGATTCGTCAACCTTGTAGAACTTCAGGATGGCGAGTTTGACTTTCTTGCGCTTGTGCTTGATCTTCTTGGGAGTAGTGTAGGTTTTCTTCTTCTTCTTCTTGGCACCACCCAAAAGTTCAGCGTTCAGGTGAAGCGTGTTGAGGTCCTCAATACCGTAGGCAGAAAGGGTACCATCAACCAGGTTCTTGCCAGCGAACGAAAGAAGTTGAGCCTCAGAAGGAATACCTAAAATTGTTGTCTGATCGATTACTATCTTTCCTTTCCCTCCCCTTTTGTAATTTCTTGCATACCTTCACGCTCGGCAATCATGGCCTTAACGGCGGCCACAGAGGACGAGGGGGTGACGTCCAAGGCAAGAGTGTTGCCTTCAAGAGACTTGACAAAGATTTGCATATTCAAACAACAGATAACTCGATTATTTTTCACCGGAAAAGCGAAAAAGAATCTGTGAATGTTGCATCGCCCCTCTGCGCGTCAGTGAAACACGGTCGCCATTTCGACATGAACAACAATCGAATGCACACACACACCTTCCTCACTATCTGGGAAAAGGGAAGGACCACAACACTCTCCACGGAAAACTTTTTTTATTCACTGAAAAATTTTCGACTGCCGCTGACGTGACGCCTTTTCCTTTTTCGACCATCGCCCACTGACAAGCAAACCCACATTGGTCTTCTCATCTTTGCACTATGGTCATAAAATCCTGCACACAATTGCAGGATTTTGAAGCATATATATAATAAAGTATGAACGCAGCCAAAGACCGTAATATCTAGGATCAATAAAGGAGGCATTGCCTCCTTGTCATGGGATAATAGACCTGCATATGACATTGACTGTAATAGGCACCTCAACGGTGACAGCAGAAGAGCGTCCACCATGTATCCACGCAAATCACGCAGCTTATATAACAAATTAGCTGTCTTAAGCAGTAAGACCTTGTTTCCCAGATGGACAGCGGCTACGGGACTGTGTCAGCGAGATGCGTCGAGTCCTCGGCGAAGGCGCGTCCTGCAACCTGGCTAGTCAAGGACGTCAAAGTCAACTGTGACTGGTTCTTGATGCAAAATCAATGGGAGTCGGTGACCGACGTGCGTACTCCATGAATATGCCTGCAGTAATACCGAGTTTCGTTGACATCGTCTCGCTGATGACGCATAAAGCCAAGACGCATGCATAAAATTCCAAATGTTGGTATATGAACGTAGCTGTGCTGCTTTATTATTATTATTATAAACCTAGAGTTTTCCGAGCCTTTTCACGAACAATTTGATTGTACCGTTCTCTATCCGTCCGCCATATTTTCTAAGCGACAGAAATTTAGAATGAGCTGTCTGTTTGTCTGACCACATAAAGTAATCCACTTACGCAAGCATCCACATTGGCACCGCTCTCATCATTGGGTTCTACGCAAAATGAATATTTTGTTGACAACATAATGGGATGGGGGGAAGCTTACCGGCTAACATACTGACGACACTAAGTAGGATTTTTTCAACACTCTGAACAGGACTCCATCGTTCTGAACTGCTTTCGTACATGTTCGGGTCATCGCCGGGAGGATGGAGAATAGAGATGCAGACAGTGCCATTAGCGTACACGTTAGGATGGAACATGTCGCAAGTGAATCGCATAACAGGAGGACTCAGCGGATAGTCGTCGGGAAAGCTAAGGGTTGCAGGGAAGAGGCCGCCTTCGAAAGGCGTGCCTTCTGGTCCTCTACGCATTTCGGTTAGGTTAAAGAAAAGTTATAATGCTACAGGTCAGGTAAACTTACGCAATGAGCGCCTCCCATTCAAAGTAGTTGTTTTCGTCAATAGGACCTGCAAAGAAAGCTCAGTACTTTTCCAGCAGTCTATGTCTTTCTTGTTGTACCTGCCGTGATGCCTTCCGGTGCATTCAAAGTCAACTCTACAATGCAGGTTCAAGAAGCAAGCCTGGTTAAAAGCGTGACATCAGCCGAGCAGTCTAATGAGTAATTACCTCTATATTCTTTCATGAGGCGTTTCAACGCCGTCCGATTAGAGTACATGCTGCTTTGTGGCATAAGAAACCTGCCATAGGCGTTTTAGAGAATTCAAGGAGGCAAAATGTTTTTCCAGATAAGTTTTGAAGTCCGCTACGCCATGCATAGGGTAACCCGATTCCTCTTGTGCATCTAACGTATTATTTACAACTATCGACAACTCGAATTATGGTTATCAAGATGCTGATGGGATATATATAAATATACAGTAATGCGTCTATAGAATAAGGCAGGATATGACAGATAGTGCTGGGTGGCTAGTCTTCTTTTGCCGCTTTATTCGAAAGCACCGCTGTGGTCGACTGTAGCCACGGAGAAGACGATGTGGTCGAAGGTCTGTGTTGGTGTGTTGACAGTGGATTATCTTCTTCTCTATCATTTGTATCGTTCACGGCGTCGTCACATATATCCTGCCTTTGGCGTCGACAATCACGATGACGAGATAACATTGGACGTTCCTGCTCCTCCTGCATTGAATCCTCGTCGGTCTCCCACGATGATCCAGACTCGTAATCCAAAAGATCGCCGCCGGAAAGATCCATGACCCGATTCTCCATCCATCGTGCGCGCTGGTCGCTCATGACTCCTGCGTGTTCCTCGTCACTCCGGGGCGCACCAAGGTCATCATCTCCGCTAATACAGCTACCGGAATCGTAATAGTCCTCAACAGAATCCATACTTTCTCTGTCGTCGTCATCTTGCACTTCATTAGTATAAGCACTACTCTGCTGCAGCATTTGCATGCGCTCTTCCATTGTAATTTCGCGAACGAGGT
Source organism: Thermomucor indicae-seudaticae (assembly GCA_000787465.1). Lineage (NCBI taxonomy): Eukaryota > Fungi > Mucoromycota > Mucoromycetes > Mucorales > Lichtheimiaceae > Thermomucor > Thermomucor indicae-seudaticae. The sequence continues at coordinate 6,243 of JSYX01000054.1, forward strand.
ACCCCTCAGAATCTCGACGAACCAAGCGAGGAGGCGCCGGTGCGTTAACGACACCACCATTTATCATTGCTTTCCTAGCTCTCCGTTCCTTTCTAAGTTGTTGCCGGCGATATCGTGCTGAATAGATAGATGGTCGTAAGTCGTCGGGATCTCGAGGAGGCCAGCAATAAGGCAGGCGCGGGTCTGCCGTGTCAAGTTAAAATATACGACTCAAGCGATGCGCATTTAACGACACGTACCTGTTCCTGGCCGTACAGGAAACACAAGACCATCTCCTGATACTCGTTGAGGCCAAAGCCATAATAAGGGATTGTTACCAAGGACTGAACATATGTTCTTGTATACTCCTACGTCGAATGGGTAGTGTACCTGACGTTGTTTGGTTGGTCTCGAGCCGTCATCATCATAGCGATATATTTCCGTCAACTCACGGGCAGAATTTTACCACGCCGAATAAGTGTCTTGACCTTGCTACGCTCCCAGCTTTCGATGGACGACTGGTTCCTGGCTAAGCAGTACATGTGATAAATACTGAGGATACCAACGCAGAATATCACCACAAACGCCAGGACAAAGTTCAACACAAGAAACACGACTTCAGTCTTTGTTGGTTCCGCTTGGAACTTGATCGTATGTTACGTTAGCGCCCAGGTAATTGATGTCTATGGGCAGTCTGCAGACACTTATTTACCCGAAAATGACGAATGTCGTCCATGATACACCGAACACGCCAAACCAAAAGACCTAATGCGTACCCACATGCAATATCGACGTATAAAATAAAGCGTATAAAGTGACCATAGTTGTCATGGCCCACACAATTGCTAATCCAAGGGCAATGGTGATCCATTTTCAGGACACATCGTCGGCAGTAACGGCAATGGTGCGTGCGCGGCGGTTTGTAGCACTTGCACGATTTACAGAATCGAGGTCCTGTCATTCCGGTTTCACTGACTGGTAGCTCTTCCGGACGTCGCCATCGTCGTTGCGGTGGAGATTCGGAAAGGCTATTATTATTGTCTTGCTTTTGAAATGTAGAATAAGGCGGTTCCTGGACCAAAAGAATTAGGAAAAGGTGTTTGTGCGCTGCAATCAAGCCATGAACACTACTTGCCCATCCTGCCGGAACCCTGCCAGGGTCAGTCGAGCATGCCAGGTAATAGTTATAGTAAACCATCAACACAAGCACATTGAATGGACCCAAGGCCTTGAGTGATTCTGCTGACCACCAGCCCAGCGCAGGCAACAGTATAAAGAACTGTGATGAGTAGGCAATAGTGGCGATCAGCAAGGAGACGCCGACGACAAAGATCCACCCAGGGATCGTTTCAAGCATCGTTGGACAGCGCTCAACAGAGATAAGAGGTTAGCTCCCCTCAAACCCTCGTTTGGCATTTCCAAAGAGCAAAAGCGGAATTCCCGGTCCGACAGAGAACCTTCTGCAAACGATCGAACGCGTCGAGTATATGAAAGTCTTTGGATTTATATGACAGAGCTGTCATGAGCAGAAATTGTATTGATACAGAAAACGGAAGTGTTTGATACTGCTACCTCATTAGGCGTCAGTCTCTGTTCTCTGTTCTCTGTTATTCAGCACTCGTTCAACCAGGCATTTGTGGTGCATGAAACGTTACACGCAGAATTTTGTTTGTTATTCGTGCATGTCTAGCCTCACCCAAGCCATCACATACAAGTACATTCGATACCATAACGAAAACCTAATGTAGGTATAATATAATGCTCGAACAAGGCAAGCCATCTTATATTTCTGAGCACTTTGTCTTCTCTAAATCTTGGAGTCCGTATCTGTTATGGTACAGTCTCCCTGCTTTCTCTACCTTGATCGCTTTCAAGCGACGCAGAAGTCCGTATTATGCAAATCACTATAACAGAACAGATATATGAACTTTTCTGGAAATTAAGGTTTAGGAAAAGTTCCGCATGTTCACATCATACTTCTCATGGCCCTGACTGTTTCCTTTTCCTTCTTCCAGACGTTATATACAAATAAAGGGCGGTCCATTCAGATGAGTGTTTGTTCTGCAGCTCTCTATCTACAAAAGGAGCCACTCCGTGGCAGCCCATCGTCTGTAAAAATAAGCGCAACTTATCCTCGCATACTAGATCTTCCAAATGAGATCTTGGAGCATATCATTGATGTTGCTTCGGCAACAGAGGGCCTGGGACAAGATACGCACTTTTTAGGATGGACTTATCCTACATACCAGCACGCCCAGTTAAAGTCACTTGCTCTCACTTGTCGTCGGCTCTATGCATTATGCGTCCCGTTTGTCTGGAGAGACAAAGAATTTATTCTGCCCAGAGAAGACGATCAACGACGGAGCGACAGGGCAGGTGCACAGACAGCCACGGACATTTTGGCCAAGCGACCATTGTTTCGAAATCAAGAAGCGAAGAACTTTGGATACTACGTACGCACGCTGTGCCGGGATCTGACCAATGGCCCACACTATGACATGAGAAACTCGCAATTGCTTGCACAGTTGGTCTGCAATCTGCAGGCCTTGCGGATCGACTTCCATTCGAAAGCACGATCAGAGCACTATGGTCTGAGGTTCTTTATTCAGCACTGTCCGCACTTGTCTGAGCTGTACCTGGAAAATTGCCGTGACACCTTTGACGATTTTCATGCATTGGTTGAATTTCGGCGCCCACTGCGATCGGTTACCCTGATTTGTTGCACAGTGCGGCAGCGCACCCTCGACCAGCTCATCGATTTGTGCAAAAGTACGTTGAGACGTCTCATGCTTCAGCGCGTCTTGATCGAGCCAGACGACGACAAGCAGCATCGTTCTTCTTCTCTTCTTTTGACCAGGACGACGACAGCAGCCACGCTGGCAGTCAGTCAAATCATGCCCATCCCGTTGTCCACCTATACCTCCATATTCCGCGACCAGCGTCTTACCCAGCTCGCTCTTTCCGATTCGGTCTCGTATGGCCTGCTTTATACCATCGTCCAGGGCTCGCCGCATCTGACTAAACTTGCCATTGTGCTTCACGAGACAGAGCCAGCCACCGTCACCCGATGTCTTTTGCTTCTCGCGACACTCAAAAGACTCTCTATACTTTCGCTTGCCTTTCGGCAGGTCCACCCGCTCTCGACGGCCTATGTTCGCTTACCCTGTGCCGCCCCGGCCGCGGCCTGGTCCCATTTCGCGCGCCAACCTCTGCCGCTGCGTCTCGTTCACGTCTCTGCATCCCAGCTCTTCATGCGCCCCGATACCCTAAGCTTACTCGCGTCCCGGATACCGCAAATCATACTTCACCCTGTCGCATGGGTCCCTCCGGACCCGGCAGACGGCCTAGACATCCACGAAGCCTACAGATTCAACCGCGAGCATGCAGAGGCTACCCTTGACGCTTGGTCTAAAGAAGAAGACACGTGGAATACACTCAAGCCTCATTTCATGACCTTTAAACAGGCTCAAGAAAAAGGATTTCAATGCTTTGATTCCAGTGACACTGTGTGTTTTATCAAAGGAGTACCGTGTGATTGAAAACTTGCAATAAACACCAAAAATTTGCAGGAAGTTTTTCTCTTCCTTTCCAAATGAATCCGCGAGAGACATTAGAAAAGGGCATTGGGCTTCGAGAACAAGGCAACGAGGCATTCAAAAAGTCAGATTATGGAGCCGGTAATGCTCAATAACCGGGTTAATGGCGACGGCGAAAGCGATTATTCAGCTCAACGAGTTTCCCCTTTCCGAATTAGCATTGACTCATTATTACCATGCCCTTCTGCATTTGCGTTCCGTCGGTGGTCATCAACCTGAACAGCAGATAAAAGAAGAATCCGACAAACAACTAGTTATGGTCTATAATAATATCGCAGGTAAAAGGGGAGCGGTGGGAAAGAAGTAAAGGTTAGGTTGTTCACGGAGACAAGTCTAGCTGTATTGGCCAAGCAAGAGAAGTGGCAGCGAGTCGTCGAAAACGCCGCCAAAGTAGAACAATATCTTCTTTACTTTTCGGTGTCGGTATTAAACAATGCATGGTAGGCTATCGAACTTGATGAGAACAATATAAAGGCCAAGTTTCGAATGGGACAAGCCTATGGACGTATGGGTAAAGAAGATCAAGCCAAAAAGTACCTTAATCAAGTACTAGCCGTGAATCCCAACGGTAAGCAGCAGCAGTAGTAGTAAACTGGCTTTTTATTAGAATGGACAGAAGCTAGAAAAGAAGAACGGAAAGGATAGATGCACTGGTAAAGCAGGAATTGGCAAGGATTCGAGATTTGGAGAAAAAGGGTGATGCACAAGTGAAATCAGCATTCTGGGGCATGTTTGACAAGCCGTCGTCGTCGTCGTCATCAAGTAGTACTACTAGTAGTCAAAGCAGCAGCCATGACAAATAAGACAAAGAGAACAATCACGAATGCCAGTGAATAGCCCGCCCAACCATGTCCGACCGTCAGTAGTCGGTTCACAATTCGATGCATGTTCTTCAGATAGATGCCAAGCGCAACACATATGCTGAGGAGACCGAGCGCAATAAAGATATAGGACACTACGCGGACTTGAACAGACGACAATGATCCGTTTTCTTTTGTTGTCCACGGTAGAGTCTGTGAAGGTGCAAAGATGTTTGCCCGTACGTCCAGTAGTGTCATGAACCCTATCATTGCCACCACCCTTTTTCAACAAAAGGGAAACTATATGTATATGTAGAGAGAGAGTAACTGATTACCGATAAGGGACAATATCGTGCCCGTTCTCAGCCAAGTAAGGAAATTGCACTCATTCGTAAGATGATCGCGAGGATCAGGTCCATCAACAAAAGTGTGGACTGTGGCAACGTCCAAGATATTGAATTTGCTGTTACAATACTGGTCGTTGCATAACGTGAATCGCTTCGGTGCATTGGATGTCATGGCAGATCTGAGTTGCTCCTCAACTAACGCTGCTGCATGATCCTTGCCCTGCGCAGTCACCCTATCACAGCTGGTTTCATGCATGAAACAGCTAAAGCGGTCAAATCATAACCGTGTTGCGTCGATGCTTCTGTTCAGGTTTTGGTTCAAGATTACTATTAACGTTAAGTTAACATGGAGAGGCACAACCCATGAGGTCAATATCGAGTAGTATTCTTTCTGGGCAATGGCTGGGCACATCGGTTATTAAGGGTTTTGTGTTACGCGCATGTCAAGCATGCGAAATTAAGCGTCGATCCCTTAGCATGTCTATGTCAATGCTCTCCATATCGCGATCAACAAGTATTTCTCCTTTTAGCCCAAGTCCCACATGACCGAATCCATAACTGGCTGCGCAACCGAGACAACAGCACTTCAGTTTCCTGGTATATGCCGCAAAATGTTTAAAGACAGTATAGCAACATCGTTCGCTTGGTAAGTTTAGTTGAGCGACCCTTCATACCGAACTCTGTCTATAACAGATCGGCATAACCGGCATTATCTTGTAATATCTAGCCGGCGTAGGTCAAACGGAAATGTAAAAAAGAACGCATAATTTGCACGTAGTTTCACAAACCGTTAGATATAAAGAACGTTTATCAGCATCCATGGGAATTGAGATAAAAAGAACGTTTGTACTTGATCGCTATATACTTTGCCGAACAATCTGTCGTCATTTTTCACTCCCAGTCTAGCCGGGAAAGAGCAGAAATCAGGAAACCACTCTCTGCGGATCATGCTGGGAAACATGATGAATCCGGGTATCCCGTTTCTGATACAACCCAAGCATCGAACCGTCACGGCATGGCTAGTTTAACTCCTGTAAAGCAGCTTCGAACCTGGTCCTTCCGTCACTATTTTCTGAACACCCCTTTGGACCCACAATCCCCAACTTCTCCTCCCTTCTATCTCCCTCTCTCTCTCGCTCTCGCTCGTCTTGATCCGATAAACGAATGAGAAAGAGCGTTTTCCTCGTTTTGACTTTAATATCAAAGCTCGTCCAAAGCTCTTTGTTTGGCCTCTTCTCCAACCCAGCCATAACTCAAGGTAGGTCAAAGAACGGGACGATGATGAAGGCAAGATATCCACTTCAGGAAATAACATTCGCGCGCAAGACGTCGTTTGGCTGCAGCTCAATTCGTCATCCATAGCACATACCAATACAGATATACCCGCTATTGTATATGACGAAAACGTACGCCCGGCTTCCAATTTGACTCAGCCTAGCCGGAATGGTTTACGAGGCATATTGTATGGGCGTAATCAGTCCTGTACGCAAGAAAGCCCGTCGCCGCGATTCTTTAACGATGAATATAATCGCGCATTACCACGCATTGCCCTCATCAAGGGTGGTGGTCCGTGCCCTTTAGCAGACAAGATCAGATTAGCTCAACAAGACGGTGCTCTCGGTACGATTGTTTATGAGGACAGCAGCATAAGCGGCATGGCGAGCGATTACGACGCGGACGGCAATATGGTAAAGGGAAACAAAGAAAGAAACGTTATTGTTACCCGCTCAACTGGTTTCTTCATTGCAGCGTATCCCCGCCGATTCTGGTATCACAATTCCTGCATTTCACGTTGATCCACGCATCGGTTCACAGTTGAATTACCGAATCAGCTTTCTAGCCCAAAGCGCATCTTCAGAGCAGCAGCAGGCAGTACGCGTACATATGCTGCCCGGTAATTCCCGAGGACCGAATCCTTGGGAATTGACGTTGATTATCATGATTGTTCTGTTGGGTATCGGTTTTTTGACTTCGGGTATAGAAATGTTACATAGCGTCGGTATGTAGACCCCAGGAAAAGCTTACATCAAATACGCATATAGTGGCAATGCACTGCCATCTGCTTCGCAAAAACAGACGGCTCAGAGAGCAAGTCGAACAAGGTCTGATACCACCGCCACCAGAAATGCTGCCAATGGGAAAGCAGTTATTGAGCTTGTCGCAACTGGCATCGCTTCCGACACGCACTGTTACCGACAACCGTCGCATGTCTGTTATCACCATTCCCGTCGACGATACATGCGTCATTTGTCTAGACAAGATAAAGTCAGGCGACACCGTGCGTCAGCTGCCGTGCAATCATGAATATCATTGTACTTGTATCGGTAAAGCTACTTAATGATATAACTAACAAAACCCCCACCTTTTACTTAACCGTTACTAGATCCTTGGTTGACCGCTAAGTCTGCGGAATGCCCTCTATGCAAGTTCGACTGTGCTGCTAGACTAGCAGAAATGCAAGAGGCACCCGGTACAGCCAATGCAGCGGCATTGCCCAGCGAATCATCTCGTATGAGCAGGCTAAAGCGTCTGTGGGCCCGCGTTAGGCCAACTACCAGGTCTTCAGAAAACCGTCAGGAAACGATCGAAATGCCGTCTCGTCAAGCAACCCCTGCCAATCAGTAGCCCATATGCTGTAGAGTACATACGTAATTACATGAGCTCTCTATTTATTGTTTGAGCTCTATTCAATTGCATTTTGACAAGTCCCTACTGCTCACTACTGTTATTGAGATCATATTCAGTACTTAATGATGCTATGCATAGACCCAATGTAGTGCAAGAGAAGCATCTGTACGAGGCAGATAAGCAGGCTGATTATCCATATTAGCAGATCATGTCGTTTATATACGCAATTTTTCTTTTAGCATAGGTATCATGGAAGGCATAGGGATATACACTTTGCATATTGTTCTGCACATCATATATATACTTGTCCTTAGCTGACCTGGTTGGGAAATTTTTGTTTCTTGACCTTCTGTACAAACTCCCATAGACTTGCTAGAAGATCTTGGTCGAGCGTGTAAAGATCAAAGTGGACTTCGTCTACGTTGTTGCTATAAGACTCCGTTTTCGTGCAGGGACAATGAACACAATACCTTGAGTCTCCACAATATAAACACCCGACACATCATGTTGTGAGAATATAGCATAGACCTTGCGGAGATTTTCATCATCGAGCGACTGAATGCATGCATCTATCTCTGCGAAATCGACTTTGGACCCGTTTGCCAGCCTACCATAGTTGCACCTGTATTGCCGTCGTTGTCTTGTCTGCAATCCGGGTGCTGATGCTTCTGAGGGCGCCGAATTTGAACTGGAAGAGGACTGGCTGCGACGACGCTTACACGGACTGCTTTGGGAACATGACTGCTGCAAACGATTGAAAAGCATAGAGGACGGATTGACAAAGGCCTACAGAAAAAGATCCTCGTCAGTCAATAGAGCCAAGAAAACATGGTTGTCTTATACCAGAGTCTCGTTAATGGAGTAATGATTCTTTCGGAAATGCAAGTCAAACCAAATGGCCTGAAACGTCCTGTCGACAAAGTGAAAGCATATACAAAGATCAAACTCTCCCCAACCCGTTTGCTTGATCATATACGGCTCCTGACGCGTAACTAGGGAATAAAACAATGAGAAAAGAAAACTCGCGTCTGATTCTACGAGGAACTTGCTTAGAGTAGATGGCTGGAAAGACGAGTGCAAACGGTATTCCACGTGATCGACAAAGGGGTGCATTGGATCACCATCCACCGTTTGTATCTGGACGGTCCAAGATCTCCAGAGACGCGTCGGGTCGCGCATTGAATGAAGGATGGAGTTTGTGGACGTGATAACCAAGTGTTTTTCGATTCTCTGGGGGATACAGGCAGTATTAATAGTCCGCTTTATGCAGTTCCCCTTTCTTTCTCTGCTGGCTGATCTCACCATTCGGAACGTGTCAATGATCGTTCAATGCAATTACTGGCGATGGATTTCGAAATGACAGCTTCCTGAAACAACTGATCTCGTACTTTTTCTTCGTTGCCAACAAAGGAACCGGTTGGCAATAAAACGTTGTCCTGACAGAAAAGAAACAGAAAGGAGAAAGGGCAACGCGTTTTTTATTCTCATTTTTCTTGGTATTTATAGAACCTTAAATTACATTCTTTTGAAAATAACATTACATGACAGAAAGAAACAAGACCAGCTCTCTATTTAAGGGCTGCATGTACAAGGGGATGGTATATGTAGAAATTCTCTTTTCTCTTTCCACTAACGGTTTGGGCTCAGGAGAAGTGAGTCCTGTCGATGTGGTGGAGGTAGTGAAGGTAACGGCGCGTCCTTTTTTGGTGGCGGCGGTGGTGGTGGCGCAGTATCTTTAATCTCTGACGGTTGGCCCTGCTCGCTGTTGTTGTCATGATGTGGAGCTGGGTTTGTCCAGCTTGAGAAGATATCGTCCCGCAGATACCATGGCTGACCCACGTCCTCTGACAGAGATATACCCGGAAGAACTGAAATAGGCGGTAGTCGGGGAATGTATGGCCGCGGAAGAGAAGAAGAAGAGGAGGAAGTAGGCAGGGGGGCGGGATTGCTGACCAAAGAACCGTCTGCAACCTCATGATTGTTGGGCGCCTCCTCGGGATCAGTGAGTTGAAGAGGGACATGAACAATTGGCTGCTGCTTTGGCGAGGCTGTTCCTTCTTTTGTTGCCAAGGGTGCTTCGCTATCGCTCGATCCAGCAGAACCCGGTTTGTTGCTGTTAGGTGTCAGTAAAAGCACAGGGTCTTTGTAAATATCGATACTGCGTGGTCGTTCGACGAATCGAGGTATGGGAAGGTTTCGTTCCATGGCAAGCTTGACGCGACGTTCCTTTTCGTAATCACTCCACTTTTTCATGACGACTTGGCTGCTATCGAAAACGCCCTCCTTGTCGCCGTGGCCTCTGTCTTTCTCGTTACCTTCGACGCGACGCGTATCGCCCCAAGAGAAATCATCAAAATGCCAATAGGCATATACTGGCAACACAAAGTTCCAGATGGGCAAACTAATGAGGTAGACCAGCATCCATCCAACGTAAACGATTTTGCGGCTCGTCATGACAATCAGGACCGCAGGAAGACCCAGAATAAGTGCCAACAGGATAAGAGGGATCACCGCCGGCCGACCAATGATAGCCAGGATGATGAGATACAGAGTAAAGGAGATAGCAGCTGGGAGAGCAAGTGTACCAACAAGCTCCATAAACACGACAAACTGCATTGAAAAGCAAAAGGTACCGCAGAGATCGTGCACAAAGAGCAGCTCCATTAAATTGTGGATGGTCGAGTTGATCCAGCGACGTCGCTGGGATAGCAGAACCCGGAAACTGTCTGGAACTACCGTTTTGCAACTAGAAAGAAAAAGCTTAGTCGCGTCTAGTCTCGCGTTTAAAGATCCTTTTACTTACACTGCCTGAGGAACAAACATCATTTTCCGGTTAGGGAATGTTCGCAGCATAAGCGTTGAGAGGTACCGATCTTCACCGAGCAACAGTAGGTTCTTCTTGTGCAAAGTGTCGACCACATTTTCCGAGTAATGCTCGACAATGTCAGGGTTTGCCAGGACAGGCACCCAGTAACCATGTGGGCCTTTGGGCGCCTTGATACGATACATGCAAAAACAGCCTGGTAGGCAGGTGACTATGCCAAAGATGGATTCGAATGCTTTGCTTTGATGATGCGAAATATAGTACTCAAATACTATATTTATCGAACTCTCTCTTTTTTAGCACGACGAGTTGCTTCTAAAAAAAGAGGTTGATCGGGATTTACCTTGAATCATGCTAACCCAACTGTCTGTTTTATTGGCGATCTTGGTTTCGCCACAGAGACCCGAAATCTCGGGATCCTTGACACAGCAAGATATCAAGCGAGAGAGTGCATCAGGATAGAGCTTGGTATCTGCGTCCACCATCAGACAGATCTCATAACTGTCCGGAGGCACGCCTGTGATTCTCCACATGGAGTTAAAGAGTTCATATTCCATTTGCGTCATTCGCTCGTCAAAAATAACTTTTTGCATGAATTGCATCAGAATAATCTGGGAATCGCGTTTGCCGCGGTTGCCCGGTTTCGGCGTGCCGGCTTCCTGGGGCGTGCCGCACTTGACGATCGTCACCATGGGCACGCGCTGCTGCAGTTCACGATCCACCGTGTCATCGTTGTATTTGTAATAACCGGCGTACACCTTGGCCATATTGTTCTGCTTCGAACCATCAGCTATGGCAATGTAGGGATAGGGCTCGACTTGGTCTGGCGGTACGATAAAGTCGCGCATCATGCCTATGCAGGCATCCGGCGTTGACATGGCGTTACCTTGGCCCGTAATGATACCATCACAAATCACGAGAATCAGCTTGTGCGAGTTGGGATAGTCGCTTGTGGCAATCGAATCCAACGTGGTACGGATGCCGTCTTCACCTTCGGAGTAACACGTAACAAGGCAAATGGTGTGAGCCAAAGGGAAGTTGAATGGCATATAATCCGGCGGTGGCTGTGGCACGACATGCGGCGAAAGAGGGAACGGACAGCTAACAAGAGTCGAACCGGACGAAGAATCTTCTCCACTGAACACGTCCGACGATGATATAGAAGATCGACGTGGGGGAGTCAGATCGTCGCTATTAGAGGAAAAACCTCCAGGACTCGTACTACCGTTGTTATTATTAAATAGCCGAGATGAAGGCGAAGGAGACAGACCAAGCAGGTAAGGTGACGAACCCATAAAGGACGAAGATGGCCTACTGGTCATACCAGCTCGCGCACTGCCGCCAAATGAGCTTCCTTCCTTTCCCAATAGCCTTCTTTCTTTTCTTACCTTGCTGGTGTTTTCCAAACTGGCATCGAGGACCGATCGGCGTCGAACCGGGTAACACCATGCTGTGGCTGTGTAAAGCGCGAAGTCTGGGGTAGTATGGACTTTTTCTTCCACTTGTTCTTGGCTGGAGGCGGCGGCGGCGACTTGGGTTTTGTGATGGGACCTGCGCTGTGTATATTACGACTCCACGCTTCAATCTCTGCCTCACGTTTCATTCGTGCTGCGTACGATCCTCCTTCTTTGAAGTTGCCCAGTTTCCAGGACAAGAACCAGCCAAAGACCACAGCCAAGACAAATTTAGTTACAATCACGCCTAGAATGACGACCAAAGAGAGATACAGTACAATCTCGGAGGCCATGCATCCGATACTGAGCGTGTCCAGGGAACCGACTTTGATGGTTGTGACCAAACATTCTGCTTCTCGCTGCCAGTGGTTCCCGCTTCCTCGGTAACTTGTAATCGCTCGCGTCATGTCCCTTCCCCCAAATGCGCTCATGTCCGACAGGATAGCCTCGATTAGTCCGCCTGCGGGGTAACTAAACTGATCTGTAGGCAATGCATCCAAAAGCCTCAGATTAAGAACGTCACTATCAAGGGGAAGGGGTGCGCTCGCTCAGCATCCCATCTTTCTCTATTTCAGTGTCCCTAACCTTACCCGTTGTAAACCATCAGATGATTTGTGGCATTGATGTGCTCCCAGCCATAATACACGCGAGCCGCTTTATCGAAACCTCCTCTGGACTTGGGTACACCACGGGTTTGGAATGATTTGTACATCTTGCGAGCAGCAGAAGACACGTGACATTGAGTTTGATTGGAATATGTGGATGGATCAGGTGCTGTGGTTTGATTCGGATTAAACAACTGACAAGGAAAGTAGATATAGGATGATAACGATGACGATTTTGGCGTCAGGACTTCTGAGCATGCGGCTGAGGGATCCTGAAACAGAAAAGAGGCATCCATTCCTCCTGCATCAATCGGAGGATATAGGACGTTCGTCTTCGCGCTTGTCAGCCCGCTTATGGCCGGATGTCCGTCCCAATCAGCTAGCATGTATGCCCAGCCATGAATAATCAAATACCCGGGACTAACGCTACCTCCCTGCACGCTGAGTGGCGGGGTTGGGCACACCGCTTGTGTGAACCCGAATGTCAGGAAACCCACGAATGCCATCACTACTGCAATAAAGGAAAGAAGGCCGATCTTTTCCCGCCATGCACGGTGAGCTGGCCCTTCCGGGATTCCTAAGATAACAACAAATTCAGTGTTTTTCTTTCCGCGATGTATGTATTTATAACACAACGTACCAAACATAGACAATAACTGTTTTGGGAAACAGCAAGTCAGTGCATGGCAATAGACCGTCCATGGATCGGGTAGTTTTGTCCAGAAACTAGCATCTGCTGCTCTTTCGTATCGAACTGCACCCTGTTCTTCATTGTCGGATAGCTTTTCCTCGCGACCCAGGATACTCTTGCCTCGTCGGACAAACATCTGACGAGCCGTAGGCCGTCTATCGGCTGGTTGACTATTGCTCGGAACCGCGTTTGTGGCATGCTGCCGGTAATGATACTGTCGATGACTTGTGTCGATACGTTCACGCTCGGGTCGCACTAGTGATTTCTGCCGTCTTGGCCGGCCATCCGCGGGTTGCGAAGATTGGGAGGTGACCGAAAGATTTCGATTTAATGCCGGAGTGTAATATTGGTTTCGATCCATCAATCAACCAACAGAAAAAAATAAAGAGAAAAGAAAAAAGTAAGAGGATGCAGGAGAGAGGGAGGGAGAAACTTTCTTAAGGAGCCAACTTGCAGATTAATTCTATTGTTGTAATCTGGGTTTGCACGTCGTTAATGTTAAAAACATTGAAAAGAAAAGAGAAAAGAAAAAGAAAGAAGGCATATTAAATGTGGAAAGTGGTGGCCCACACCAAAAAAGCGTTCACCTCATGACGTTTTTGCTTGGCTAAAATCGAATATTTTTATCCATCGCCGTTGGTGTGGCTCTTCGGAGAGAAACGATATGCTGTGCAACGTTCTGAATCAGGTAAGATGTGCGCCAAAGCATCCTGAAATTTACGGAATTACAGCGCTTTGCCTCCAGGGTTTACGAAGACAACATTGATCTTTTTACTTCAAGCGTCTGCTCTGCAGTCCCTGACGCTTGCGGAAAAGAGGATGAAGGCTTCACATGCAACAAATAGAGAATGGCCGAGCTTTTCCACCAGTCAGCGGCAATGCGAGCCTTGTCATTCTGGCGGGAGCAGATCATACAAGCAAATAGCTACGTGTCCACGGCTTAGCGTTGGTATACAAGCGCGGACCGGAAGCTGAGCCAGATATCCGGACCGTTTCCGGAACTGAAGATACTAGAATTCGATCTTGCAGTAGCGCCTGTCCTGAACACTGCGGATAATATATACACCTTTATTTCTTTGCGCACACGCATGAACATGTTCGCGTTTGTTGGTCAGAAGTCCAGTCGAACAGAATAAAAAAGAAATCGTGATATACAGACCATACAGCTTTCGGCAATCCAGAAAAGATGGCTCATTGTAAGTGCTCCAAGGCTGTTTAAAGCACGACATATTTCGTCCAAAGATGAAATGTAGGTTCAAGGTTACTACCCTCAATAAAGGACGGTAAATGTTACTGTTGTCCAAAACTAGCCTTCTGCGAAATGCCAACACAAAGACAAATATCTTTTGTTATTCCAGCCGGCCAAACTGTTCTATATTAGCTCTGATTTTGGGATATGCGTCTGCAAGAGGCAAATATCTGGCGTTCCCTCTTGCATATCGTCATGTGAGGAATCGATTACTTAATGCGTATCTCTAGCAGTAGACGAAATATGCGGTGCATGGGAATAGTTGGGTTGGATGGGGATATATACAGGGTAGTGAGATTGCAAAGTGCCGGACTAAGCGCTTATCGAGAATTCTTTTGAGCATTATCCATGGCCATCGTGAGCCCGGTGAGCATTTTAAGGATAAGATCGAGGTTGTGATAGCGAGCGTCAGAATGTCTTATCAGATCTATTTACTATCAAGATGAGGAACGATCCAAGGAGGAAGCAAGGGCAATATATACCTTTGATTAAAAGACAATATCGAGGTGCACGCTGAAATGGAGCAATGAAATAATCAGCTATACCCATACGGTTGCGTGCCAAAGACTCCTAAGCAGGCAGACAGAATGAGCTACACCATACATGTACCGTATTTCAGAAGCCAAACCTGTTCAATTTTCAGGAACAAGACATTGTTGCATGCACGTCTTATAACTTTGCTATTGGATGCATAATGCACAGCATACTTGACAAACACCACCAGACCTTGTTCCAGATCCTGAAACATTTGCCCAATATGTACCGGTTGGCAATCATGCCAAAAATGGGTCGTGTAAGGTTCAAGAAAGTCGACCATTTTCTGAGATAATGCGATCATTTCGGGCAAGTGTCGAAATAGAATGGGGATGTCACTTGACTTTATAAGCGGATGTGTCGTTCGAGCCGCGGCTACCATTGGCTGCATGTAACGCTACAAGAGCCAGCATCAATGTGGGGCTCATTCTAAAAAGAAAACACTGGAAGCTTTACCGTTTGAATCAGCGTCAATAAGCCAAGATAAGAAAGCTCGGTTGTGTAAAGCTCATTCATGATGAATTTGCAAATAGCAGCGTCTTTTGGTGTTGGCTTTACGAAGAGATATATTTATAAGCTCATGAATGGATCGAAAAGAAGAACATCTTACCGTCCGCGGCTTGTCTTCCTTCACGGATCCTTGCTGCTGCAGTTGTGATACTGTATTGCGCCAGACAGCAACTGCTTTCATTTCCTTTTTATGCTGCAGTAGGTCTAGCTTGGCAACCGTAAACACAGTGCGAGCTCGAGTAGGTGGGCGTTTTGGCGCAAGATCGCTCGACATACTTGGCTGCGGTGGAAACGTCATGTTGGAGGACAAGGCGCCGGTTAACTCTTCCGAGCTATTGTCTCTTCTCGAACTGGGATAGAATCCGATGCTTCTCCGTAACTGAGAGATTTTGTCGCTGCTCTGCTGCTGTGATTGACGCGCCTGATCCGTATCTTCTGCAATTTGGCTTGACGTGTTAATCGAAGCAGAAGAGCAGCAACTACTAGTCGCCGCACAACTTTCATCATCATCTTCTTCTTCTTCATCCCAGCTAGTTGCTACTAGGGATGAACCAGTGTTTATGCACATAGAAGTGCTGCTACCAGACACTGGTCGGGACATGACGCGACAATCCTCTTTGTCATCGCTACGAGCAGCAATATCAGCTAGCCCGGTGAAATGAGATACAGGGCGAGACCGGCCCAGAAGGAATCGTGGATACAGAGATGGTCTGCAGCTGAAGCTATTGCGTTTCTTTGTGGGCATGTCGCTCAGCCTGCGGCTTTCTAGTGGCAATCGATTATTGCTCGCTCTACGAGCATTTAGGCATGCAGCTGACCCTGTATCGTGCGCATAAGGTTTGCTGTCACTGGTACTGGCATGTTTTTTCGCTGACAGATCGAGTCGTCGTGATGGTATATCAAAGACGATCTTCTCCTTTGTTTGGCATGGCTGGGCTGCTGCTGCTGCTGGTGGTGGTGGTGCTGCTGGGCGTGCTTTGCGTCGTGAAACGGATGACATCAAGGACTGAAATCGACTGCTGATACTCGGGGTCGGTGAGGGTTTATTACATTCATCATCCAGCACTATTACTTTGGCAGCCGAGTTCCGTCGCAGAGGCTTGTCGTTCCTCCAAGAGGTTGATGGCGGAGATGCAAGTCTTTTCAAAAAAGATTGACGACGTGGTTCTGCCTTTGCAGTTACAGCAGCAGCTTTTGGTATGAATGTCTGTTGAGGAATGTCATTCTTCGACATGACAGCTGAAATATTAGTATTCATAAATAAAGAAACGGAAGAGGATAAAGGGAAAGGGCAAAGGAGTGCAGTCGATTTTATCAAACAACGCTCGTGGTGGTACAGTCATTTCGCGGAAGCTGCAAGTTTTTCTTTAGGCGCGTTTCCATTTTGTGGTAAGCCCGTTCGGCATGCACCTTGGAATATTTCAGATCAACGTGTGTCACCGTAGCACTTTCATAAACCGTTTTGGGCAGTCCGAGACACGAAATGACCGGGTTAACGGACCGAAACCTTGTTACAACCACAACGCCAAGATGGCGTCTAGGCTACAGTCATTGGTCTTTGAATGATAGTGCCAAGGGGTCGTCTTACGAATAGGAGAGGGTGATTGAATGGTACAGCATCGCGCGTAAGCTCGGGCAAAATAAACGATTTTAAGCAAACTTTTACACGCACTGACAACGACGGACAGTTCAGTGTAATATCGATACTCGTGCACATGTTCCAAAGACTCGGCTGGCAGAAAACATCTTGCTCAAATTGCTTGAGCTAGAGCTCCAGACAAAGACATGATAAATTTATATGAGCAACTAATTAGCGCGCAACACTCGCCTTATGAGCTTTAGGAGCTATTTAGACTATCACTGGGTACTTTTTAATTGGGATAGACAAAGCTGTTTGAATCCGTTATAAAGAACTTGGATTTGCTGCGTTTCTGGTTCTCTGTTCATCGCGTTGCTGCTGGTCTCCGTGCTATTGTTGATCTCGCGTCCTGTTCGTCATTAATGTGATATGAGAGTGCAATCGCTACCAATTATTCAGAACTAGTTAGTAGCCAAAGCCCAGTAAGCTTGCACGATTCCAAAGTCGACCAGTTATTGGTGTTCTTTATAGATATATAGAATGCTCAAGGGCGAGCAGGAGATGTGGTCATTACGGATCTAGTATAACAGTAGTTAATAGGTCTATGTAGATTATGTACAGAAGTGGTACAATGGGTATTCATAGCGAGGAAAGCCCTATCTCGGAACCCTTTTCGAGATCATCGTCGTTATTATTGGCAGAGGTACCCAGACGCCTTCGTGCCCATCGTTTCATTCGTTTGCCGTAGACGACAGGAAACAAGGATATGAACGAGACGAGGAGCAATTTGAGTAATAAGGGCACTGAGAGTATATCAGATGTGGAACTGAGCTCGCCCAAGACCGCTCCTGCCTGAGCACAAATAAAGTTGTAAGGCATCGAACCCAGAAATGTTGACCAAAAGAAAGGGGACACCGGAATACCAAGGAATGGCGAGACCATATTAATGAACCTTTTTATTTCTTCACATTTAGCGGCTCTCCAATCATCAATGGAACGGAGAACTTACCAGTAAGGTGAAAAGGGAAAAAGTCGTGCAAACAATAGCCACCAAAACAATCCAGACTTGCTGCTGCTGCTGCCATTGATTTGGCGAGTCATGGAAGCCGCACGTCGTGAGACCCAATCAAGCTGCAAGAATGGCTCGGCAACAAGTAATGAAAGACCGTAAGCCAGTGTTGCTCCTGCGGCCGTCAGCAGACTGGTCAAAATGGTACCAGTCGCAATGCCGTATAAATGGCCCGCTAGTAGGTTGAAGAGCACGGATCCTGGGATTGAAAACGCTTGTTGCCACAGGTACAGGACTGCAAATACACCCGCAACTGCCAACGTATCGCTCCATGCTGCGTTCGAAAGGGTTGCCAGGTGGTCGGCAATCGATTGGATATCTTCAAGGGTATGAGGAAGTTCGATACCAAGCACTTGGCGGGCAAGTGACAGCGATAGCATCAACGAACCGAGTCCGATAGCGATAAACACCACGATTCGCAACACCAGTTGTTTTGCAAATGCCTGCCTCTCTTTCTCGCCATCATTAATATCTGTAGTTCCGTCCGATGTCGGTTTGCTGGGATAATTATCATCTGAATAACTAGGAGCATAATCTGTTGTCATTTGGCTGTTTATATTACGAGATGGAAAATAAAATAAAAGAAAGCGGGAAAAGAGCAAATTCGGTACACTGGGGGGGATTACCCATGGATCTCATGTTGTAAAAAAAATTTTACCGATCCAATCAATAACCGATGATGCCGACCGGGCCGATATCCCGTCCATGCCTGTGCAACATGATGCGGATATATAGAGATGTATAATTAGGGAATGAAGGGCATCCACGTTGGTGTTCTGGACCGATAGGCTTTCCATTCGTCGCCAAAAAATCGCAGCAAGGTATATTCTTCATAAGCAATGCGTTCAGAAAAGAAGCGATGGAGCCAGTAGATGAACAGAAGCAGACAAACAGGATTTAGTAGCAAGAACTGCACTCCAATGGCCCACCAATAGAAGCCGAAATAGGACGGATGACGGATGATACTGCCAAAAAATCAGCTGTTATTTAGCCCCTATATACCACGGGTTTTCTTTCTGATTACCTATATATCCCATGTGTTACCAGGACATGATCCTCTTCCTTGACATCCACAATATGGTGGGAGAAATTGTGTCGTGCTGAAAACATGGCAGTTGTTCTACATGCTTGACCGATGATAACCAGCATCAAGCCTGACTCCAGCGAAAACGTTTATATTCCCCGCTTCTTTTCATCCGCAACAACGACATACCAATGCAATTAAGGAATCCAAAACTCTTCCAGGACGGGAAAAAGTAATACTCCAAGACAAATTCGAGAAAGGCCGCAGCATGGGCTGCATGGTAATGCAGACTATGATTGATCAGAAATGCTGTTAAAGCGCACTCAGTAAAACAAGAAAAGGTGGGGCGGACACGTCTCGAACTTACAGTCTAGTGATAATTTATGCGGGTTAAAGAGTGCGGTGGCTAAGTATTCTAAAAAGTGAAAGAGTGCGAGCGCAGCCAGGAAATAGCCAAACTGAGGCGTCGAGCCAGAAAGCAGGGCGAACATGAGACCACCACCACCGACGATACCCAGTAGAAACCCATAGGTGGCTATATTCTGCGGCGAGTTGGTGCCATCAAACAGTCTTGCATTCCGTCGTAGCTCGCGTTGCTCATTTCGCAACCGTTCGAATTCACGTGCACCACTTGAAGAAGGCCGAACTGTTGAATCATTACTATCCAACACCGCCGAAAGATGAGATGCCATTTCTCAAAAGGGGGAGAGAGAGAGTGCGGAGAATCTCTGCCGTCCTTGAAACCAAAAATTCCCTTCTGCTATTCCCGTTTGCTGGAAGTTCGTCATGTTTAACCCGAATCGCTTAAAGGTCCAGCTGAAGCTGGCCATTAACCGTCTAAAGATGTTGCAAGCCAAAAAGAGCTCATTGAGCCAGCATCAACGTCGCGAAATCGCAACACTGTTAGATAAAGGCAAAGAAGAAAGCGCACGTATTCGCGTGGAACATATTATTCGACAAGATCTCGTCATGGAGGCCCTGGAGATGCTTGAGCTTTACTGCGACTTGCTACTTGCCCGGTTCGGTCTAATAGAACAATACAAGTAAGAAAGAAGTCTCGTCAGCATAAATATGATTAGCTGAAAAAAGCGCAGAACGTGTGATCCCGGTATTGCCGAAGCTGTTTGTACACTGATATGGGCATCACCGAGGGCAGACGAAGTCAAGGAATTAGCTGCTGTGAGCATCCCCAAAATTGGTAAGAAGAACTGTGCTGATAATAAATCCCCTAGATACGAGATCAGTTTGCGGCGAAATATGGCAAAGAGTTTGTGATGAACGCACTTGAAAACACAGATAGCATGGTGAACGAGAGGGTAATAACTAATTATTAGGGAGATCAGTCATGGATATTATAATGATGGTATATATATAAAGGTGATTACAAAGTTACAAGCGAATGCGCCTGATCCATATCTTGTCGAACGTTATCTGGAAGAAATTGCAAAGACTTACAATGTCTTGTGGGTGTCGAGTACTGGTGGTGAAGACGACGATGATGATGATGATGGCGGGCTGGCTGAAGTAAGGGAACCTTGTGGTAAAAAGCCAAGCAAGAAAGGTAACTGATGACCAATAGACTGTTAAGCCAGCCATGGAACCGCCTCTTCTAGCGGATCCCAATTTATCCGTATGTGAAATTATATATATGATGGTGGCGCCAAAACTTAGATGTCCTTTTCTATAGGATACGTCGCCTGTTCAAGCGAAGCCACCCTCTCCAAGTCTTGATTTACCTGATATACCCTCCAATTTACCACCTATCAAAACCAAGCCGGCGTCAACTAACAACAGTCCCTCAAAGGATAGCGATTTTGATGCATTAGCCAGGCGGCTCGAGGCCTTAAAGAGAAAATGATATACCTCTCTATGCTCCAATATGATCTCAAACACTTGTGTGCAAAGTGAATGAAATAGCGTATATATTATTGTCTTTTACGAAGACAGAGATCATAGCATATACTAAAAGGGGTGTTCCCCGGGGTTCATTTTAATGAAATAGCATTATCTGGGGACGCCTGTATCCTGGGGATAGGA
Organism: Thermomucor indicae-seudaticae; assembly: GCA_000787465.1. Lineage (NCBI taxonomy): Eukaryota > Fungi > Mucoromycota > Mucoromycetes > Mucorales > Lichtheimiaceae > Thermomucor > Thermomucor indicae-seudaticae. The sequence goes on from JSYX01000054.1 coordinate 27,169, forward strand.
GAGACGAGGGAAGGACGTCGAGGGTGGGTAAGCTGCACTGGCCAATCCACCGTATGCCTGTTGCATATATATACATGGTGAATTCTTTATGCAAAATGCGGCATATGGTTTTCGCTTACCCTTGTATTATCCGTAGTAGTTGATGAGGATGATGATGAAGACGAGGACTGCGTAGATGTCTTAATTTATTTCCATGACAGCAAAGTTTCTTTTTTTTCCTTACCGTTTTGTTGTTGCTACTGCTACTTTCAGCCTGCGGCTCTTCAGGTGCATTCAAACAAGACTGAATCAAATTTTTACCTTCTGGCTTGGTAACGAGCGGTTGCAACTTTGGAGTTGTAAAGGTGTACACAAGACCGGTTTCTGAAACAACAAGCAACAAGACTTGGGTTCCTGTCAATGTGCTCAGTTCATACGCCTATAATAATCCATCTTTTTCTTTTTAATAATCGTCATTTTGTCGTCGTTTTGAGAAAAAGACCTTTTTCATAATGCCGGCTTTTCTTTTTGAAAAAGTGATATGCCTTCGGGATTTGTCTTCGATATATTCAATCTTGATCTTACGTCTGCCACTTTTTTTACTGCTCTCCGGTTTACTGTTACCGTCGTCGTCGTCGTCCTCCCCTTCTAAACCATTCTGTTGGTTGATTTGGAGAGAAGAAGATCGTTGTTGCTGTTGTTGTTGAGAAGCAGCAATGGCTGCTGCAACTTGTTGTTGTTGCGTAAGCAAATATGCCTGTTGTTGCTGCTGCGGCTGCTGATGATAGTAGATGGAAGGCTGCATTTGAAGAACAGAAAAAAAGAAAAAAGGTGGTCGGTGCGTATATATAAAAAAGGTTTGATTTGATAAGGAGTAGGAAAAGGAAGGAAAGAAAGAAAGAAAAAGAGAGTTTAAAAAAGGGAAACCATGGGAAAGGCGCCCCATCTCTGTTGTACCTGGAACGTTTGTTTTGGTCACAAGTAACACAGTTTTAATGCCAAGAATCTTTGAACTTTTTAGCGGGTGGATGCCCAGGGATCATATAACTACTACTACTGATAGGCATATTTACATGAGTCGTATTTTCTGGAAGGGGGCACATCGTTGTTTGCTGTGGCACAGGTTCCGGGAAATAAGTTTCCGCTTCTTGTTCTTCTTGATCAGTTACAGGCAAGGGCAAATCAGGCAATTCACAAATCCGCGGGCTGCTGCTGCTTGGTCGTTGCTGGATGCGTCTGAGATGTGCACAGTATCTTTCCAACAACTTGCATAGCATACGCTGATCTAATGGTTTGGGAAGCACATCCGTCATGCCACTCATGATGTACTCCCGCACGTCACGATCTGTCGTGTTTGCTGTCATGGAAATGATAGGCGTCCATGTGTCATACTGCCGGATATTCCGCGTTGCCGAGATACCATCCAAATTCGGCATCATGATATCCTATTATACCCATTCAATAAGCTTTTCTTTTTTGCTGTAGAACGTATAATTCAAACCATCAAGACAATATCGTAGCGAGCTGTCCCAAGTTTTTCAATCGCTTGCAAGCCATCCACCGCCACGTCGATTGTACAACCGGCAAGTTGTAAGAGTCTTGTTGAAAGTCGGCGAAATATAGAGTCGTCGTCCACAAGCAGCACGCGCGGTGGCACAGACCAGCCAGGTAACAGCGATCGAGCACGTTTTCGCGGTCTCGGTGTCATGGTCTGTGTGTCGATAACCACAACACGGTCATTGGTCGATGATGGACTGGAACTTGCAGCAGATACGGAGCCCTGCAGGTAATTTGCGATTTGATCCAGATGACGCTCGGATTCCTGTGCGATATGTCCATAGGTGTCGAGCATAGCATTATTGTCGTGTGAACAGCCATTTGACGGAGTTTCGTCAATGCGAGCTTTTCCATAATTTATTTGCTGAGCGATCTGCTGCACAAGCTGATCTTGGGCAACCATGGTCTGCTTTATGCCTTGCACGCTATGGATCACCTGGTCATAGGTTTGTTGCAACTTTTGTAACTTCGTATTCATCACTGTCTGCTTTTCCTGTAGCTCCTGAACCTGTGCTTGCAGCTGCAAAGTCAGATTCCTGATTTGTTGCTCCCACCCAGCTTTTTGTTTCTTGTGATGCACTCTGACGTTATCTTGTTTACGCTCTTCTCGCGGTTGATTCCGCGGTGTTGCCTTTCTCTGGGAAATAATACATCATTTATCATTCTATCTCTCTATTTTTTTGCGTCATACTTACTTTGATGCCCTCCAATAAATCCTTTCGCTTGTATTGAAAGTGGGAATGCTGAAACTCCCAAGCCTGATCGCCATAAGGTCCAACTCCTCCCTCTGGTTTTCGGATCTTGTGAAAGTCGTACTTGTTCAGTTGCCGAACAAAACTGGCGAAATTCGAATGCTTAAAGTGTTTGGGCAGAATAAGACGAGCAAATTCACTCGGATCCTTGACAACAAATGTCTTTCCCGTCGCTCCCCACGTTAAAATATCAGGATGCACGTCTTGCTCAAGCATACTTTAAGGGGAGAGATCAACGCAAAGCTCCTTTCCCTGTCGTACCCAACACTCACCAAAATAGCTTTTTCACAAATTCTGGTATGCTACCTGACTTGTCATTGTTACATTCTGTGTTGGATGCTGCAGTCGGAGGTTGATCAAGCATGACTAGAGCTACAGATAAGAGAAAGAAGAAAAAGGAAGAGTTACAAGCTTAGGCTCTTTTTAAGTTGCAGAATGATAAACTTTAAAATGTTGAATTTCGGAGCATGAGCTTGGCAGACCCCCATTTTGGGTAATTGACTACCACTGGAGACAACCGTCAGTGACAATAACACCAGTTAAAGTGTCGGACCGATACCGAAAGGATTTATTGAAAAGCAACATCCCACTTTGTAGCAACCACGGTTGTGCTGCCACTCGCGAATCCGGTTCCTTCTGAGCTCATGTCTACAATATCTTTAGATTTCGTCTTGGTCTCACAGACATAGCACCGCTTCGATTTCTTGACAAACATATCGACGCATGTATTGCAGATCACATGGCCACAATTTCGCATCACTAAGCCCAGCACCCGTTAAAAGTCATAATAATATATGAGCGTGCCAATAAGTACTTACGAGACATCTTTACAGCGTTAGACAAAGTCTTGAGGCATGCAGGACACTGATACTTGGAGTCCTTGCCTTCTTCCTTTTGAAATTTGACTTCAATCAACTTTCTGATACTGCAGTTTAACAGTTCGAATTTAGTCCACTCTTATCACCCGGACGCAAGATTTGTATACCTCACAGGATGTGGCGTCTTTGTTGCTGTACACATGGTCTGTGTCTGGATAGGTTTAATTTCATCTTTGTATTGCTTTTCAGCTTCCGGTGTTAATGACGGCTAAAATGTCTGTCAGTAACCGTTTTCTTCTTTATATGACAGTAACATACCAGCCAAAAGCTTGCTAATTTGGATTTCCCGGCCTCTGCTTTTTCTTCTGCTAATCTCTGGGATATCTTGACCAGCTCACTTTCTGTAGCGTTCTTTACGCTGTCTTCTGTCAACTCAAACTTCCTCTTTGTACCCGGTGTCGATTCGCCTATGAAAGTTGTATACCTATTATCTGAATGCAAACAGGAACCTGCCGAATCCATCCTTACTCTTGACCGACATAGCCGTTCCCGAGGACGGTGATTTGCTGTTGTTCTTCTGCTCGTTATCGTTGTTTACCTGCGGTTTGCTGTTATGTCCTAGCATACTATTCTGTGTCTTTTCAAATTCGTCAAGCAATGCCTGCCGTGCCTCCTCCTCTTCTTGAAGCTTTTTTTCATGTAGCGCTTGCAGCTTTGCTTCCAGTAGCCGTTGTTCCCGTTGTATGTTTTGCTTTTGCGTCAAGATGGACTCGTACATGCACTCGCGGCATGCTAAATGACCTTCCTGACATGCTACCGGATCGCGTGCTGTTTGAAGACACAGGAAACAAGCATTGTATTCCCGGAATGAATCACGGCCAAGACGTTGCTAGTAATGCATGAGGGAAAGAAAGAGATCGATCAACCGGCGCAAGCTCTGACGGTCTACCTTTTTTGTGCCATAATCCAAAGACTTGGCTTCATGATATGTAAAAACGCTCGACGCAGTGTTGTTCTTGGAATGACGTGGCATAAGATCTGGTATACTTTAAAGAGCACAGCACCGTGAAGTGGAAAAAGAGGAAAACTAAAGGCGGCCTTTGAAACTCGCTGATCACGGCCTGGTAAAGGCATTTCCTCAGAGTTTAATGTCTGCATGATTTACCCAAGCGACCGTTCAATACACGAACAGACAATAGAGAAAGTTTTGGCTTATGAAGCACAACGTGTTGTATAGATTGGATAAGCCTTTCCTAAACCCACACTGAGAAGAACAAGTGCAGAGTCAAACAAGTCCCGAAAAAAGGCAGAAAATTTCTTTCAGACAAAAATGCTTCTGTTGGCCCAACCATGGTGCTCATTACGCAATGCATGCCACGGCTATTGACTTGCCGCCAGCCAGTAAGTCGTCTGGCGGTGGCACACTTTACGTCCAAGCCGGTGATCACAAAAGAAGCAGCTGGTCCGTTCACAAGTAACAACCACATCATTGCGCGACCCGTTCCTGGTGACATGAACAAGACACTGGTGTATATTGGTAAAGAAACCCCATTCGGTGGAAAGAGAGAGAGAGCACGACAAGCTGATCTTTTGTAGGACCATTTGCGGATACGATACAGCGATACAAGATGGTAGCCTCGTTGTTTGGTGTTTGCGGCCTATGTGCTGTGCCTGCATTATTGAGCACGGGTCAAGCACCCGTCATGAGCCTTTTATTGAGTAAGCCGTATATGAATTTTGTCCTTGGCAACGCCTGCTAATTGGTCTTTCCATTCAGCTGGAGTTTCTGCCGTATCGCCAGCATTCTTCATTCACTGGTACACAAAGCAAACCGTCACACGGTTGATAGTCTACAGCGATGTCAAGACAGTCGAAAGACAACGGCGACGTCCACGTGAAATAAGCAGTAATCAATGGGTCGGAATCGAAAGATGCTCTTTGTTGGGGCGATTACGAGAGGACACGGTATTGCTGTCGGAGATACAGGATGTGAGTCGACCATCGTCCAAGGCCATTACATGGCAACATGGAAAGCAAAAGTACACATTGGAAAAAGTGGTGATGGAGGCAGATCCATACCTGCAAGGTTTAATGGATCGCTGTCAGAAGAAGCAAAAGCAAGCGAACGTGGCATGACATCATCATCATCTGCGCAGGGTAGAAAGCATGGACAGAAAGATACATTAATTAAAGACCAGGTCTGATTGGAGTTTCTCCACGCGACATCCCGATCACTGGTTGCCTAGATTTATAACTGTAATCGTTATTTTCCCAATCCGATCATCCTGCTCCCCCCGCATTGGCTCCCCGTAATTAAAGCTAGCATCTGTTGCTCAGATATCAAACCCCCATACGCGCCCACGTTTTTCTCCTCTGACTTTTTCCTGGTTTCTTTTTTCCCTCCCTATTCGCCATGACAACATCGACGACAGTGCAGCTGAATGGGCCGAATAATACGAAACGACGACCTTCCTATATAGATTTGTCAGGAACCAATGCAATAATAGGAGGAGGAGATTCGCTGTTGTCACCCCGTACACCAAAGTCAATATCGAAATCGCGGCGGTCTTCCATTGTTGCAGAGCATGTGCAAGGTGCAGCATTCACGGATCCAGGTACCGCGTCTTGGACGGGATCGTCGTCACGTCGTAATAGTATTGTCAACACTTTGGAATCAGGCCGCACGCAGTTGACGCCCCAGTTGCTGTCCGAGAGCGCGACATCGGATTACTTTCAGCTAGAGATTCAGCCACATAAATTGGTGGATGCAGACACATCCAGGGAAAAAGAAGCTGCTACTTCTGTTTTCTCCACCTCCGCGGCAGTACCACCAAATTTCGATGGCCACATGTCGCACAAGGACAAGACGAACAAAACATCGCGCAAACTGAATCGTTTCTTTGGAGAACATGCACCCCATGATATTTGCGTCAGGGAGATTGAAAGAGAAGGGCTCAAGGCCATGCTCCAATCAAAGACTCCTCTGTGCTACTTTTTGTATCATTTATTGGAAGAGTACAGCAGCGAGAACTTGGTAAGAAACTTGTATCCAAAACGCGGAAGAAAGCTAATAACATTGTACCTAGTTCTTTTTTATTGAAATTGAACAGTACGAGACCTTTAACTACGTGTCACCTCTCCAACAGCTCGCGACTGCGCAGCATATTTATAATACGTACCTGACACCCAACAGCTATTTTGAAGTCAATCTGGACGACAAAGTTCGACGGGCAGTGACGGCAGCACTTGAACAGAAGCGGGTCAATGGGCTGTTTGACGTGGCAAAACGGTCCGTTTACTCGCTTTTAGAGTCGAGTTATATGCGGTTTACGGAAACAGATACGTTTCAAACGATGGTCATGAACTGCGGCAAGTGTTCCTCCTCGTACTTCTGGGATCGATTGGTTCTAAAATGTATATATAGGGCAGCTGACAACTCACTATGACCTTGAGATGCGAAACGCGGCTGTAAAGCAACTTTTAACGTACATTGATCGGCAACACGCCATGATTTGTACAAATCCACATACCGATGCGCCTGCATTTGCACAAATGTCGCGTCGACGACACGAGCTTGTGAAATCCATGGTCAATGAGTTTTGTCGGACCATGGTAGGGATCGACTTTAGCCAGCAACGTCCGGAACCCGCGGTCAAGCAATCCGCTTCCATGTCAACGCGCACATTTAAATCAAGGACGGGCAAATGTAAATTTGATTTCTTTAAGAAGTAGTCTTTTTTCCTTTCTTATTAGTTTACACCTTAATATATACATATTATTGTAGCTATGTAATATTCCTGTAAAAAACCTTTAATTATAATACATTTACATCTCACAAGGGTTTGAAAATAGGGCCGCTGCTTTTGAATGGCCATGTTTGACGAAGCACAGCACGGAAACCTACTTTCAGTTTTCATGCAAATTTTTCGACTGCATCTTGTTCTACTCTGTCTTTTGTTCTCTTCTGGTTACCATGGAATCAAGACCTCGTCAAAGGGGTCGGGTCAAGTTTTTTAATTCCACAAAAGGATACGGGTTCATTATTCCCGACGATCAAGCCGGCAGACCAGATATCGAAGGCAAGAGATATATTTTGTTTGGTTCCTTCCCTTGATACTGACTAGTACACAGAGGTCTTTGTACATCACACAGCCATTAGAAACGCGGGAGGGTTTAAAAGCCTTGGAGAGGTAATCGTCCTTTTGTCTTCTCAGGACTTTATCGATTGCTTATTGTTTTTCATGTAGGGAGAAGAGGTATGGTGAAACCAGCATAAACCGGTCTTCCATGTCTTTTATTTGACAGTTAAGCTCAGGTGGAATACGATCTCGTGCAAGGACCGAAAGGAATGCAAGCTGCTAATGTATCTGGACCAGGTGGTGTCCCTGTGAAAGGTGATCCATATGCGGGATTCAATCGAAACAAGTAAGCGTATATAAAAGGCATAACTGAGTATGTTTGACTCATTGTAAAGATGTAAAAGTAATGGACCAACAGGTATACATCTCTTCAGAAAAGAATGGAAGAGTTATTAACAGGGTAAAAAGGGTATGTTCCAGCTGCTTCTTATGGATTCCCTCTGGCAATGCCACCGTGGGGACAAGCACCTCTTCCACCACAATACGCGGCACCATTGTATATCCCATCGTCACCTTCTTCTTCTCCACCGCCTCAGCCAGTCATGATGATGCCACCAGCACCACCACCACATTATCCTTTCTATCCCCCACAACCATTTGATCCGAACAACAACGAAGGCGGGGAGAGGTGATCATATTGTAATATTACTTGTCATGTATTCATAGGAGATGGAAAAAGGTCGGATGTGCGAAATATATCCACAGGCGTAGGTGGAGGAAAATATGGTTGGAAGTTGGATTCCACATTGCGTCCCTAAAACCGTTATTAATAAAGCAAGGTATAAGGACACGTAGAGATACTGTACCAAGCGAAATGGAAAGGATGTCGTCGACACGCTGGCTGAGATAGCCTTTTCCATGGCATCCACGCTTTGCGCCACTTGGTTATAAGTTGTCTTGATCGTATTGATCACTTGTTCAAGCCTATCAATCTCGGCAAAAGTATTCAACAAGTCTTGCTCCTTGTCCAATATGGCTTGTATAATGGCTTGAACTTCGTTGGCGTCTACTTGAGCCTGTTGGGAATGAGAAAAAGGAGCGCGCATTGGTTCTTCCGAGTCTGTCTGATTTACTTTGACCGTGGTGGTAGCCATGTCCTTCATTCTCTTCATAATGTCAAGTGTTTGGTGATCCCATTCTTTAAGCTTTTTATACAGGCAATGAGCGCCACTATTCTCTCCCTTTTTGTTTGATTGCATTACCGCACTAGCGGCGACATTGTCAACTGTCCATCGTTCAGCTAATTCTTTTGCTGCTGACTGAGCCAAGTCGTCCATAAAGAAAATTTACTGACTTTTTGAATAACTTTATGCACTATGGTTTGACGAGGATTCGCTGTACATTTGTACTGTGTTATAAAAACCTGATACGTTGCGGAAGGCTTGTGGTATGCATCTGTGCGTTTGACTGGTTACGTAATAGATCACGCATAAGAGGGGTTGCGTGTCATGTACATGTGCTTTCGATCAATATGTGATTGATACGAAGTTCCGAACAGAACGCCTTGTAAAAAGACAAGTGCAGTGCGTTACCCTCTTTCTTTGGCTTTGCCTTTGACTCTGACCTCGGTAAGCTGCTCGACGTTTTGCATGAATAATCACAGAGACTGACTCATCCATTAGCCTTCTGTCCCGACTTTCTCGACGTAAAACCTCCCTGCTTTATGCATAGTAAGTATGTCTGTTCTCCCATAAAGCAAGGCATTGTTGCTGATCCGTTTCACAAGGCCAGCCAGTTGTTGTATCGCTTCAAGTCCTCTGCAGTGCGTATTTTTTTAAAACCGGCCGCTCCCGGATGTCGGTTCCTGCTCCCATCTCGCGCCGTCCCCACCGAATCAGATGCGGCTATAATGGGGATGTGAGTACCAAGCTCTATCCATATTATGAAGTCAAGTTTACTAATAATAATGATTGAATATCTGTGATGCTCGAGGTACAATTTGCATCAATCTGGGAAGCCAAGATGGTGCGAAAGGTTTGTATTCCTTATCATATAGCAGCGTAAAACGTGTTTCTCATATTCGTAATGTTTAATCGTATGTTAGCTTGCAGTTTGATGTAAAATGTATTTCGATTAACACAGATGTTCAATCAATAAACAGAATTGTGTGCACAGAAAATGGAGAGAAACTGTACAAGAAAAGAGGGTATGATGACCTGCATGCAACCGAGTTACAATTTATGTATACAAAGTGTTCTGAAGATGGGTATACATGGGTTGTTGAGCAGAAGGATCCACATAAGGCAGGAAGCCATCATCTGGCCGGGACCAGGTGTATCTTGGTCTTGCAGGATGGTAGGCTGACTTTGATGATGTTTGTTGCTGTTCTTCATGAGAACGTGTATGCTTCCTGAGCGACCTGGAATGGAAGTAAGCCTTGCCGCAGCCAGGCACAGAACAATGGTAAGGTCGAACATTGGAGTGAGTCTTGATATGGGTGCTTAAAGAGTCGGGCCTTGAGAATCGCTTGGTGCAACCCTTGACGGTACACTCAAAAGGTCGTTCTCCGGTATGTGTCCGCATATGATTATGCATCTTGTGTCGCTTTGTAAATGGTTTTTGCCGTCGGGGACATCCCGCCCAAAGACAGAAATAAGCAGGCTAACATAAAACCATTTTTAGTTTGGAGAAAGAGGCGACCTGAATCTATGCGCGCATACCTTGCCACTACCGACATGATCATTGCGAATATGAACAGTCAGGTCTTCTAGGGTGGATGTTTCAAGACCACAGCCTTTCCAGAGACAGCGGTGAAACAATTGTGGTTGATCGGGATCTTCCGAACCTTTAATCTTGCATGGTTAGCGGTTTGTAAGAGAGACCCACTAATTCCTCGTCTTTACATTGCGCCAATGATTGTTGTTGTGGCCACGGTGTCAATGCCGATGGACTCCGATACAGCGGGTGGTCATGTGGATGATAATACGTGGGTGGAATGATGCCATGGTTCGCCAGCTGCTGCCTTGTCGCACGAGTTGTGTCAGCTGTCTCAGGTGGAAGTATTCCAAAGGGTTTTTCATTGGCAAAGCCTTCCCCAATCGTTGGGATATCCTATATCACGAGGACATAACTTCCTTCAGAATCTCTCTCTGTCTGTCTGTGATATCAAGAAAACTTACCATATTGGGTGAAGCACCTGTCACTGCAAGATCTGCTGGATATGGCATCGTCACAGTCAACAACTGCTGTTGCTGTGCAGCAAGGTTTCCGGCCAGCGGAAAACACGCGTCGGGATCGTACCATGTCATCATCTGTGCTTGTTCGTCTATAGTGTACTAAAAGGTTAAAAAAAGAAAAGAAGAAGGACGCGACAATGTAATTGCCTCCATAACAAACTTCGTGGCTGTTAGGACTGCTCATACTGGTTGGTGTTCCGTAATACGGATAGGCAGAAGAAGAAGAAGGTTGTTGTTGGAAATACTTGACGGCATGCCAAAGGTTTGGATCCTTGTTGTCGTAGAAATTCATGGGTGAATCTAGGATAGAAACAGACTGGACATTGACTTGTTATTTTGCTAGGTTACAAATGAAACGCGTGCATATAGAGTTGCGGGCTTACAGGTACAGGCTGAACCATATAACAAACTGAAGAAAGAGAGAGAGACGAAAAATGCAGGCTGTATTTATAACAGAATGAATTCTTTGCTGCTGCAGCAGTCCATCAAGTTGTAGGACAATAAAAAGCGAAAAAAGTCAAGTGCTTCCTCGGGAGCTTTGATCACACACACAAAGTTTTTGTACTTGTCGGGATCGGCCTATCTTCCGTTCTGTGATTTGATTACACAACTGTGCGAGTCTATTTCTGTCAGCAGGGATAAGGTGAGAGATTTTTCTTTGCAGAGTTTTCCTTTTCGTCTCGTGGCACATATACGTACCCTGTGAAAAGAACAAAAGGCAGAAAAGGGTTTCCTTGTCTAGACCTTTGATGATCGATCAACCCGCTTGGATGTGGAGTACATAGGAACCCCAACTTTGATCGACAAGTATGTAAAGTGCTAGAGAGAGAGTGACATCACTATATCCTATCGATAACAATAAGTATAATACATGTGATATGAAGAGAGATGGAGGGAGTCTGGAACGAAAGCCGTGCGTCCTTTTGGCTTTCGCCCCAAAACAGTCATGCGCTTCGGAAATTCCTTCCAAGTGCATGCCGGTTAACCAATGAAAAATCCCTTCTCTCTCTGAAAAGAGTAAAAATCCGAATGTGATACCAATCTTCTCCGTTGTTCCGAGCCGATGAATCCGATAAAATGGCTTCTTTATTATATTATCCTTCTAGCGTACTAAACATTCCAAGGAAACAGTCGAAACCGCACAGACAGCACTTATTGTTTATTGTATGCAAGCATCTTTTACTATCCTTCTCCCCTTCCCTTCAAGAGGCGTCGGGCGTCACGTGTGCAATAAGGATCTAATATAGAAGACCAACGAGATCTGATTTGCTTGAATAGCTGCACATGACACTCAGTTGGTCCTTTGACCTGTCGTCGTCATTTGCCATCGCTCCTCAATAGTCGCGCCCCCACCTTCAAGTGTCGACGCCCCTTCTCGGTGCAATAGGATTCTGATCTGAATAAGGCCGTGCGCAAACCCGAGGAACTCTTATACAAGCGTAATAACACACTTTGGATTCCAAAGGCGAGTTATCATACCTATTGTCATGCGATACCTTCAATATAAGGCATCACCGTAATTTAGCGTCATTACAAGCCAACCCAAGTCACATGGTCTTCTTCGCGGAACAACATTTTGCTTTTACGCTCAAAGGTCTTTGTTATGATAGGTGCAAGCAAGTCGTCAGACAATACATGCATGACGGACACACCCAGGTTACTGCAGGCTCCTGACTGCCCAATTTGCCCAATGATATATGTACATGCAGGAAACTTGGGCAGAAGGTTTACTGCAGCAATACCATTGTTACGGTTACTGACAACTCGTGCTGTTCTCCAAAAGAAATTTACCAAAGATGTACGTACAAGTATGGACGAATAAGCTAGCTGTATGACATAGTGTTGAAAACCTTTCAACTGTTACGATGCGTTGAAGTGGGAAAATATAGAATGGCTTATGACCGACATCATGGCTAGGAATAGTGATAGTTGACGATAAGCTTCTGTTGTCTGCGTATGTCAGAGTGATTTCATGATCTCTGATCAGCAATGATATTCCTTCTACATAATATCGTCAAAACGGTATTGGGAGGGGGCGGCAGTGTTCACAGAAGTCTAAGGAAACTTTCAAAAGTCTCGACTGGCAGCTTAATCATCACGCTTAATTTCTTTCATGTAGTATAAATATAAACAATACGCTGTGTTGTTCAATCCATTGTGCATTAAAAGGCTTTCTCTGCAGCATAACGTGAGAAGTCTCCATTTCACAAGCGGACCTACACACCGATCCTCCATATAAACACCCTTCTTATGCAAAGCGGCCTGTAAAATCATCTTTAAAGAGCGACTTGATGGTTTCGATCACAAGTCTTTGATCTAAACCTATACGACTTTGTAGTATAACAGATATGTAGCTACAGTTGCCGTGAATTTCACAAGCAGACAATTCCTTAGTCTCGGTAAACCGCAGCAAAACCACTTTGATTATTTAGCATAAAGTATGTAAGCAATCTCTTGGTACATCATGTGCTTGACCGGGATTCCGATTTGTTTGCCTGAAAAGAAAGGGGAGAGTTGAGAAAAACAGAGAAGGTAGAATGTTTACTGTAGTATTACCGCAATCCGTTTGGCCTCAGCATGAATAGCTGCAATTGTATCGAGCACATGATATTGAACCTGTTGACCGGCTGGTGTGGTCTTGAGCCATGTTTCGGCCTTGTTCTCGACCGTATCTGTCAATTGCCGTGTTTTTTCCTGCACACCGTACTTCTGATCGAGACTGCGCCAATGGGCCAAGATACGATCCCAGTAAGGCTGCACACGCTCCCAGACACCGTACTTGTGATCAAATTCAACCCCGGCATTCAGAACATGGTCCGTCAAGGTGTATCCAGCTGCAAGAAGTTCAGCCATAATGTTCGTTTTTGGTTTGGCCTCCTGTCTGCCCTCCTGCTCCTCTTCCTCTTTCTCTGTCCTTGTTTCGAAATAAGGTTCCACCGTTATCTTGGAACCGTCAATCGTCGCTACACAAAGGACACCGCAATGAGTAAAGACTCGCAATATATCCATCATTGCGCAATACCATTGCTCAAAAGAACGGCTGTTCTGGCTGCTGAAGACCTCTCAAACAAAATGAGCGCTTCATGCTTGTCCTTGTTCAACTCAAACTCTTGAATGGCACCGCAAAAAGAGAAAAATTCATGCAGAGTCTTTTCCGTGGTTTTTGGATCAATGTTCTTGACGATAACGAGATTAGGTGTGGGTTCTTTAGGAATTTGCATTGTTGTTGAAAGATAAGAAGAGTGGAGTATAGAGAGAGAGAGAGAGAGAGAAAGAGAAAAGACACGAAATCTTGGTGCAATTGAAACCCATGCATTTGTCTAAGATGCAGAGTTTTATTTTTACAAACTAGCAGATTATCACGCTGCCTTTTAACTTTTAAGATACTTAGAGGGCAGAAGCACCAGTAATAATGTCGACTATGAACGAAGGTGTTCTTATTAGTAAACCTGTCCTTGATGGATCCTGAGAATTGGGATAGCTTACTCAGTTCGTTGGTAATGACGGCCTGACGACCACGGTTGAAGGTCATAGTGAGCTTGGTAATCATTTCACCAGCGTTGTTAGTAGCGTTCTCCATAGCTTGGCGCTTGGCGCACATTTCGGAAGCATGACCTTCGGCCATGGCCCAGTAAATGGAGTTGGCAAAAGTGAATTCCTGGAGGTTGGCAAGAACGTCGTCCTCAACTTCGTAGACGGCGAAGTTGGCTATAAAACAGGGCAATCCATTTAGTCTTTTCTTATACTTATATGTGCTTCCATAGACATACGAGAAGCCTTCAAGACAGATTCCGAGTAAGCAGGAATGGTGGTGGCCTCATAGGCAATGACAGACTTGAACTGGTTGTAAACAATTTCGGCCTTGTCAAACTCAATACCCTCGGCCTTGATAATGTCCACAACCGAGCAAGCTTCAGCGAACGTGGGAACATCCTTGCCAATCTGGTTGAAGGTGATGGCAATGTTCTTACGAAGCGCACGGCTCAACTGGGCTTTGGCCTTGTCACCCAACACGACAATTTGAGCATCAGGCTTCTGTTCGACCGCACGACGAGTGAATTTCGAGACGCTGCTGTGGATACCACCGCACAAACCACGGTCCGAAGACGAGGTGATGAACAGGGTCTTGCTGTCCTCTGCGACACTGGTCTGGGCGTTTTCAAAGAGAGCTGTGGTACGCGTTTTCCACACATCAGATCCACACTTCCTCTCTTTATCTCTCGTCAGCTTACCGTTCGAAGCAGCACCGAAGGCACGGGCAGCCTCCATACCACGCTGAGCCTTGTTCACCTTGGTCGAGGCAATCATCTTCATGGATTTTGTGATTTTCTCAATGTTGGAGACAGCCTTCAAACGAAGCTGAACTAAATACGAGTAACAAGTTGGTCAGAAATACATGTGCTGCTCTGTATTGCGTGGTGCGTGGCGTCATGTCGAAAAACAAGGAACGTGATAATTACTTTCTTTGAGAGTAGCCATGTTACGAGCCTGAACACCATTGCTATAATAACAACCAGGTGAGCTCGCTCTTCGAACGCGCATTTAAACAGGATGCTCAATAATACCTGAGGGGAGCAACGGCAGGGCGAACAGCGATACGCGATGCAGAGGACAACATTTCTACTCAAGGGCAAATATGTAGTAGGCGCGCCCAAAGATTTTTTGCCTTGTATTTTTTTTTCGAGAGAATGACTGGGGTGGACATTCGGGCCAGCCAATGAAATGACCGAATGACGTCAAGGGCCGGTTGTCCGGTTGACCCGGACCGAGCGTCCCTGACCCTGTTACAGATCACAAGGAACACTTGGCGCGCCGCAAAAATCACGGCTTTTGCGGGACGGGAAGAATATATTCAATCGCCCTGTGGAAAGGCTGGGTATTCGACGTAGCATGAGCAAGCTGCTCTCGCTTGAATTTTGGAGATTCGCGTGTAGTGCATCAACATTCGGGATTCACTGTGTGTATGCCATAGTTTATCCGTTATCATACAATTTTACCATGAATGAATATACGAGCTCGAAGACAAAACTATTCAGCGCGCGTAAGGAGGAAGAGAACTAGGCGCACCGTGAACCGGAAAATAGTAGCAACGTTACTGATAACGCCTAACGATTCTCGCAAAGAAAGGCTGGGATGCGCTTTGAAAACAAAAATGCACAAGTAGACACCTGAAACATCTGGTAGGAGAAGAGGAAGTTACGTATGTTATTAACCATTGATATCAGTATTAGAAACTGTAAAGTTCTTTGTTAGTACAAAACTTGTATATTTTTTGGACTAGCGTGACAATTTATAAGAAAAGATCAGCTCTGTTTTTTTATCACATGTCAATTACGGACAAGAAATTACTGGGCTTGTGGAGCAGTAGTAGTAGTTGCCTTGACAAGACAGAAATACTTGACATCATCAGTATAATACTGAATCTGAGATTGGATGGTCTGAAGCACGGGCAAGACCTGATCCTGCAAGCGCTGCACGACCTGCTTGGCCTTTTCATAGGACGAGATATCAGTGCGGTTGTACTGGGTGCGAACGAGTTCATACTGCTTGCTGGCAATATCAGTGAGGGACGTGACACGAGCCCTGAGCCATTCAGGGTAGTATGTGTGTTGTTGGGCTTTCAGATAGTCAATGATGCCGTAAACTTGAGCTGAAACCTGCTGTGTTAAGAGTTGTAGGCGTTCCGTGGTGGTCACCTGAAGCTGCTGGGTCACGCGCTGCGCCGCAATGGACGGATTCTTGACCGCTTCGCTGTATTGAACAAGGGTCACCTGAAGCGCCTGGAGGTTGTTGCTGGCTGCCTGGACAAGTGCAGATGGATCGGTCAGTTTGCCGGTCTGCTCCGAGACACGCTGACTGAGACGCAAGGTGGCATCGTTCAAGAGCTTGTAGGCACGGACGGCTTGGTTAGTTTCTTCCGAACGCTTCTTTTTCTTTTCATCGTCATCATCGTCAGTAGGGAGATAACGCTCCAGAATGGCTTCCATATTGTCCACCACAGAAGCCAAGCGCTTATTAGCTTCCTGAGCAGGCTCAGTAATGTAGCGACCGTGTATATCTCGGAGGATTTCACGAGAACTGTGATTGACGGCAGGAAACTTCTCCTGAATCAAATCGAGCGAGCGACAACCGAGCGCATCAGCACGTTCCAGGTGAGGTTGGACGTATTGCTCATAGTAAGTTTGGACGTATTTAGGCGGCTGAGTGTACTGGGAGACGGTCGCCAGGGTGGAGTTCGCCTTATCAAGAGCGAAGCGACCAATCGAACTGCGATTTGCGTAAGCGTGCATAGTCGAAACACTTTCCTGTACAAGCGGAAAGGAGGTCACACGCTCCACAAAACGTTTCTGCTTTTCCGTCTTCTTTGTGATAACCTCCTTTTTTGCGTGGCCGTTAACAGCCTGCTGCTCGGAATATTTCATGCTGTCGTTACCTGTATAACAAAAGACTGAGTTGTTATATAATCGGGAAAAAGAAACGAGCGCTTACCGTTCTGTTGTGTTGCCGAAACAACTTGAAGATGTCTGGCCATATCCAAGAAAAAAAAGAGCGAGGAAAAGGGAGAGTGTGGCAGTGAAACGCTTTGGATTTATATATATTTGGAGGATATAAACAAAAATATCCCACTTTTTAAGTGTTTGATAAGCACCCGTTGACTTGTAACCATGTGAAAACTGTGGCTAATAGTTCCATTCCCTTGATATAGTCGATGATAACAGGGTTCTATGCGCGCGGACCTTTTTCTTGATGAAATATCGGATACAGTTCCCGGCCCAGTTACAATCGATGGCCGTGCATGGTGTCCATATAAGGCTTTCTGCACGAGAAACAGGTACTTTAGTTTTTTCACATGCAAATCATTGCAGTTACGTATTACTGGTCTGCAACCAGATCAGAAGCTGTACCAATGACAGGTCACACGTATTCCATGACGGTTCAATTCACTAATCCGCACACCTTTCTATCCCAATTGCAAAGAGACGTCCTACATGTTGCTGTGGTCAGTGCTTTTCTTTCGCTGAGCTCCAAAATAATGGCTGTGACATCCATGTGAAAAAGCTAGTGCAACAGTATCATGAGCTGCACCCTTTTCTGATCTTCATATACAAAGCGCCGCTATACATTATGCCTTCTGCGTCACCGGAAAGTTGGTGCTTTGTTCGAGAAAGAACATTGTTGAATGTTCGATATCGGGAAATTCTTTTATGCGCTGGATTTAAGGTCCCTGATCCACGCTCGAATCTGAGGCTTGCTCATAAAGCGATGGCGTTATCTTTATAACGGTTTTAATAATGGCTGAACTTGATATACACTCTCATTTTGTCATACAGGTCTACCAGGCAGCGGTCGCACATGCGCCATTTCATCTAGGCTTTATACCAAGGTAAAGTGAGCAATTTGGGGCTGAATATTGCAACAACGTCCTGCCTTTGTGATTGGTGTACAAGAACTGCGTCCGGAAGCACGTTAAGGCGTACAAATCGGTCCAACTACTTAGTGCTCCTTCCTACTAAGTATCATATCACTAACAGGATAAAGGCGTAAGAATCCAGAAGGGTCGCCATGTCTATGGCAGTCCAAGGTCTGACTGCATGGTAAGCTTGCCATCCCTGACACCACACTCTCTCGAGTTGAATGACAATAAGCCCAATTTAAAAGTCAGGTAACCTCTCTCTGTCTTCTTCATCCAACAACAATGCCAAAGCTGGACAAGATTAGTCCCGATGAAATCGTCGCCATCAGCAAAAGGTTGTTTTACGGCGGGTTTTTGTTTCTTCCATTTCTATGGCTAGCGAACTTTCTGTACCTGTACCGAACTACCCGGAAACCGTCGGCTCCTGCTGAACTGAAGAAGTGTATGTATTAAGCAGCTCTATGTCGGTCCAGTCTGTAATCCCACATATTTTGCTATATAGACGTCTACCTTTCACTGGCTGGATGTATCGCCTGGTTTATTGTCCTTACAACCTGGTATGCCGTATTCGTCAATAAGCGTATTGAATGGGGAGCATTGGCGGATAAAATTACAGTGGTGATACCCAAAGGTTCATAAGAAAAATTCAAACGGGGGTGAATAATGCAACACGTTTTTTTCTTTCTTCTTGTTTGACCTCATGTTTCGTTTTGACGCATTCCGCCGTCCTGAAGCAGCACCTGATGCAGAAGACAGTCAACGATCTGGAGATAAATCGGTTAATTTCCTACAACGGATGGCGAGTGCTGACAGTATATTGCGCGCTTCGCCCATCATGAAGCGACCCAGTTTCTCGAGTTTGCACAATAGCTTTTCTTCTTCGTCTACTACTACCCAGTCTACTTCCCAGTCCTCCTTCTCTATACCCGTCCCTGCTAATTCATGGGGCATGCTCACCTGGTCGCGACTTCGCGATGCCGATGATGCCGAATTCGACGACATTGTCGACTTGCTTTTAACTCCTGAAAAAGTAACGCAAAGAAAAAGAGCTGAAAGATAGACGTTGTCCTGACTCTTTATGCACAAACGACAAAGGCCATCTTGCTATTACCCGTTTCACAACCATCGCATCCTTCTGCCCTTATCGACCGTGAATTTATTCAGGACCATGTTATAGTCTATCAGAGTAATCATGACATGTCCCAAGTACTGTCACTGAGCGGCATCCGTGGCATGTTTTTAAAGTACGTTCATATATCTACGTGGATTTGCAAGTCATGAATGAAGGCGCTTACGTGGCAAGTTTACCACATACTAGTGATCAACTGGTTGCATTGGGCCTACTACCTTCTGAAAGAGAAGTAGCATCAATCGTGTCAGGATCACCTAACAAAAGGTATGACTTTACTTCTTCGCCCTTCTTTCTTCTTACTGACGCACAAAAAGATCCTTGTTTGATACCTTTAATCTGGATCCTGCTTCCATTACAGATGACTATCCAAGATACAATATCCTAGCTAGCCACGTACAGCTGCCTCTACGCAATGACAGGATGATTACAGTCATGCTGATTCAAAAGCCAATCTCAAAGTCTGAAGTGATTGAATGGCAAAAGAGTCGAGATAAGCAGTCGTTGTCAGCAGCATATTACTTGGCAGAGCAGGATCCCTTGATGCCACGTGTAAAAGAGTAAGAATATCAATGCTGTGAACCTGCTCGTTTTTGCTCATCCGTGTAAGCTTAGGTTTATTCAGAACTTTTGCAGACGACCCCCACGCAACTTGGATCAGGCGAGTACAATGATACTGGATTTCTTGGAAGATCTTTCGTCCGCAGCACAGGATACAGGATCCGTGGACGATCGCCTGGATGCCGTCGAGTCGTACATATGCTATGAATTATACGACAGGTACTGGGGTGGGAAACCGGTGATAAGTATAGGTGATCTCTTTTTTAACTTGGAAAGGGGTGAAGGTTGTTTCCGACTGCAGGTAGCGACGAAGCTCTGGCGGATGAGGCATTAGAATCACGAATAGCTGCCTTGAACCTGCTAGATCTCGACTTGAAGCATCTTGGTGTGATTGTTGAGGATCAGGAGGAAGTGGACGAAATCAATCAGGTCGTGAAAACGGCTGGAACACAGTTGCAGCAACTGAACTCGATGGCGTCCGCAAAAGAAAAGCTTGAAGGAGTCGTGAAGACGCACCAAGTGATTGTCGGTGAGAAACACACACGCTGTTAATGCTAAAACGGAATATTATGACTGTCTAACATACATACGTGTATATATCTTGTTTATAGATGCGATAGAGGGGTTCGCTGACAAGTATCGCAAGGCTACACTGGACGCTGATTCGGAAGTCGTCCAAGAAATAAGGCATGCCATGACAGCCGTGAATGAAGACGAGAAAGAATCACTGTTAAAGGAAAACGATCACCCGAACAAGGGAAATACAGTGTTATCCGACAAAAAGCTACCTTCTCTCCCTAGTGATGAACGAGCAGATCATCAAACTTTGCGTACAGCAAGTGCTGACGTACTTTTACCTCTACTCATATTCACTATTGTTCGATCCAATCCAACGAATTTCTTGTCAAACATGCGATTCATACAACGATTCCGGAGACCTTCACGAATATCTGGATCAAAAAGCTATTGCTTGACCAATATGGTACGTTATCAGAAGAGCTGAGTCATCCCTTTGTTGACACTCAATCTTGGGGCCCAGATGGCAGCAGTTTCTTTCCTGGAAACGACCAACCTGGTCGGTCTGGGATTATCAGCAGATCGTGTATTAAGGTAAGTTAATTGCTTCGTCCAAAGGTTTGTGTATTACATAATTAATGCCTTGTCAACAGTAACACGACTGATTTAGCGGGGCCGCCAACTCCACCCAAGCCGGTACCTTCCCGCCGACAGAGTCAAGGGGATACCGCGACCACAGGAGGAGGGCTCAAGTTAATGTCTGATGTCATGGACAGTTCATACAAAGTCTTTGACGGTCTTGGACGGTTATGGCAGAGGGGACAGACTGACGTGGGGAAGATGTCTTTGCCTATGGTTTCTTCATCCAATAATAAGCCGCCGAGTTCGTCCAGTAGTAGTAGCATAGTCGACGAAATGATAGGCAACAACAGCCACCGGGGTCGAGCGGCATCTGTTACAGAAAGCGAGCTGAATGTCCTACGGCCAAATAAATCATCTAATGACAACTGGGACAATGCAGCAGCAGCACGACTGCTGGAAAGTAAAAATGGCAGAGTAAGTTCTCATCTTTTTGCCGTAAGTGCCCTGAGATGCTGAGATACGTTGATATAGAGCAGAACCGATGCTTTCCAGACGCTTTTGCAGGCCCCATCGCACTTTATCCAATCCGTTTCGAAAAGTAATCAAATCGCTACGGAAGGACCTTTACAAAAGTTTTTGGATAAAAAGTCTGTGGACGACTTGAAAATTGGCGAAGTAGCTGAATTACTTGCAGATTATAAGCGCTTAGCAGCCATCATGAAGCAAGCTGGACTATGTTGATTACAGGAGTTGGCGTGGGTTTTCGCGTAAATGCGCATGACAGTTTGCAGTTGCAGGACACAGGATTTTGCGTGTTGTAAATATAAATGAAATTTGTGATATTCAAAGACATGAAGTTTGCGTGCATCATTTAGCATCCACCTCAAGTATGGGAAAAAGCAAGAAGAAGTCTTACCCTGTAAACATCGTAAACATCTTTGGTATGGTGATTAATTGTTATTAGTCTTCCGTCTCTAGCACGAAGATGGATAGGAACAGCGCAATCAACCAGGAGAATTAATAATGTTTGAGCGGAGCGTCCATTGCACACACTTTTCCTTTATTTTCATGTCCTCGTCATCAAATCATGGGCGAAATTTTGAAGTGGTGGCACCCATTATGCAAAAGCTTGTGAATGGTATTCTGCAAGAGACCATTGATGACATGCCAGCCGACAGTGATCCTGACGACGATTCGCCGTATGAGCGTACACTTTGCGCTGCGTGGGATGTCTGTACCGTAAATGAGTATGCCGTGGCCATGGCATCTTTGGATTTCCACCGAGTTCTCCTCAAGGTAAATTTCTATGGGGCGCAGGAAATAAGCTTGCGTGGATCCTCATCTTATTCATGCGGTGAGAGAGGTTGCTACAGCAACGCGTAGGCGGCGGACGCGAGAGCTGTGTATGGGCTCATTGGCCAACATGGCGTGTCAAGGCGTCAAGGTGATAGAGGATATGGACGTGCTGCGGCTGTGTCGATCGATTTTGTGGCACGAGAACGACGCCAGGGTGTTGCTAGAAACCACGCGACTGCTGAACGCGCTTTTTGGTCCTGCAATCAGAACGCAAGAGCAACAAATTGTCGAACACTTGCATCTGTCCGAGTTTCTGGCGCCCGTGCCCATGTGCCCCTCGGTTTTTCACCAGTACACGGTGATTGTATGCAACACGCTATTTAGCGAGCTGCTCTTGTCTGGTCTTGCTTTGATGACGCGGTTCGCAATCTATGCGAGTGCCGTGGATCGTGGTTATGTGGACAAGTCGGATGCGCTCCAGCTGATGCGGTGGGGAATCGAGCGGCTTGAGGAAGAAGGCAGGGATGTTGGGATTGGGTTAGGGTTCAATCGAGGTGTGGCAAAGAACGTGCTACACTTGCTGTGGGCGTTGATGACTTATGGATTTGTGCACGCGACCGATTGTGGACAAGATATGCTGAGTCAATTGAGCCGAGCCATGGAGCGCCTGACGAGTTACATTCAGGAAGAACAGGATGATGGATTCGAGACCAGTAGTACAAAGGAAGATGACCAAGACATTCAGAATTTAGCCAATGCATTGAATTGTAAGTTGTCTATAAAGTGATTATTATTTTACGATGATGATGGTTAGATCATGTTCTCGATGCGGCTATGCTATATCGATGGCAAAATTGGTAACTTGAGGGAGATAGGCATGTGAGCTCAGGTCCAAGACATAGACGTCTTCAAAGAAACGCTTCCCGTCATAACCTCCGAAAATGAAAAGCCGACTGTCGTAAAGTATCATCGTATGGTATCCGCGAGGTGACGGTCCCTGCCCGTATATTCTCCGGATCTCCCATGCCATTGTTACTAGGAAAGTACTACTGTAAGCAAAATGGGGAAGGAACTTATGTCGCCTTCTATAGAGATCTTACCGAAATTAAGCATGAGTAAATCGCTGCAATAGTGCGTACCATCATGTCCACCAGTGACAAATAGGTAAGATCCGACACATACTGCAGCGTGAGATAAACGTGGGACCTGGGGATCCAACCCTATCCGATACCAGCGGCGTGTCACTGGAAACGCAACGTTAACAACGTGTGGAAAAAAAGCAACGTTATAGCCACTTTTCACCTAGATCCAGCAAATGTACATCGCCAAAACAGGTATGGCCGTCGCTCCCACCATAGATAACCAACTTATCTCCTACCAGGTTGCCAGTGTGATAACCTCTTGGTTCTGGTAAAGCCCCTGTGACTTCGAGAATAGACCATTCGTTTGTCTTGAGATCCAATTGGTACACGTCGTTTAATGCATGGACACCGTCGCCCCCGCCAAAGATATACATTTTATCATGCCATATCACAGATATGTGTGCACGACGAGGAGACGGAATCGGTCCTGTCGTCTGCGGTCGGGACCAGATCATGCTAGGGACATCCAGAACATACAAATGATTGTAATAAACTGGTCCATCGCCTCCTCCAAAAAGGTAAATCCTTGACTTTTCTTCATACACCACAGCACTATGAGCTCGACACGCAGGCGGTGGTTCACCATAGACTTTGGGTTTACTCCACATGAACGTGTCTAAAAAGGATCTTCCCGCGATAAGTATATCTACGGGAACGCAATCCGCTAGCTACCTACCTAAATCGAACGCATAAAGTTTGCCAAAACCTCCGCGTTCGTCCGTGCCGCCAAATACATACATGACACCTTTCACAATAACGCTTGAATGAGCTCGGATCGGCCTCGGACCATGCCCATACGTTACTGCACGTGACCAATACATGGCTGGTGCTGGAGCGCGATCTCCCTTGATTTTAGGGGTCTGTGGATCTACTGAAGAACGTTTATCTCTCTTGTTTCTTCTTTTCCTCTGACCCGCGATTCTTTTTACCAGCGTCGGAAGAGGTCCGTCTCGGGATATCCTTACTGATACGTGACCATCTATCGACGGACTGACTATGTGTATGTCGTGTCCGATAATCCGGGTCTGTGGGTCTGGAAAAAAAAGATTAAATCACACTGATATCGACATATTGATCGAAAGCGATCGATCCAAGTTGTACCGTTCAGTGAGGGACCTGGTTCCGGACGAAGAAACCGACCGTTTCACTCGAGCCATCATGCTGGTATCCATGGTTGGTGATTGCACAGAAAGGAATGGAGGAATGAGGAAAGGGAAGAAAAGGAGAAAGGGGAGGGGCCGGTTCCCTCTCTTTTTGTCAGTATCAGGCGATGCCTGTCTGTCTCCAAAAAGGATTTCTGCTGTTTAACCTTTTCCTCCCTTGCATTATGAACCAACATCTTTTGCCCCGCCCCTTTTGTCTGACGCTAAACCCTCCAATCGTGTTCGATCATCATTGTTCTGGAAGAGTAATGACGAATGAAAATCCCATTGTATCGAGATCCGTTGCCTTCGGCAGTTTAACCTTATTCAACAGTTTCCTTTTCCGAATCTTTTTTGATTGTTCGTTGCATGCCATAATCTGGGGAATGTCTGATCGTAATATACGATAGGTAGTAGATTTTCGGTATATAAAGAAAGAAGGAACGGGACCAAATGTACTGTTTCCTCGAGACGCGTTCTATTCTCCAAAGACAATGGCCTTGAGGTGTGTTAGAGGCATATGAGTCCAAACCTTTGCCCTTTCTGATTCGGCCGCCAGAGGCTTTTCTGAGCGGACTACTTTAGAGAATAGATGCTAAAGAAACGCGTTAGCAAAAGCGCAATACATGAACGAATCGCTATACATCATATTTAATATGCCTTCCTCTGTAGCATGCAGCGTATTGTTGATCGCACGACAGCAAAATCGACTTGGCTGGGCAGAAAGTTAACTGCCTGGTTAAAGAAAGCATAACAGCTAACACTACGTCCCCTCCTGGCAGGTTCAGCAAAGTGCAAGCGCAAAGGGTAGGTTATCTATGGTGGTCTACGAACACGCAAATAATATCAATACCCGTAACTCCTGCTGGTTTTCGGGCTGAGGTCAGTGCACTGCGCGAGGAACTGGAGAAAGCATTGACCGAAATTGCGCAACTTAAGCAGGCCAAGGACACCGCCGTTACGAACGAGATATCCAGTCTGGTCATGCTGGTACATATAACAGATTTTTGCTCTTTTTTGTTAGATCCGTTGCAGCTCTGTAAAATGGTAACTTGAAGCTTACCGCTAAATGTTCTCGGCTTTGCTACATCTTTTTAGCGAGTTCATTGAGAAGCGCTTGCATTTCGAATGATAGCCTGGATATCCCCATTGGAGTGTTCTCCTGGTAATTTCGATGACCAAAAAGTCATTTCTGCTGCCCTCGGCATTTGCATGGACCCCGATATTTGGTTTTACACGCCACCGGTTAGCATCAATATTATATTGCTTAGTATTACCGAGACGAATCGATGTGAAATGACTACAAGCATGGTTAGTTATTGATCGGGCATTTCTAAGAGCCCCTCTATGACGTTTCCCTCATCCCGTTATCCCAATGAAATCGCCACTGAACAGCACATTGAAATAGGGCTTTACGACCGCATCTTCAAATATGTCCTCATCCACATCGTGGAATTTATATCTCAGCGATATTCTTGAGATCTTTGTAACAGTTTTCCCACCGTAACTCAATTATCAAGGTACTATACGTTATATCACTGGTAGCCAAAGTTTTCAGTGTCTCGTCTCTTTTTCCTGGTAGCCTCAGCTAGTGCCAGGACAAGTCTTACTGCTACGACGAACAGACCTGACTTACGTCCTCAACTGATGTAAGAAGCTAAATCTCTATATGTTATTTACGATGTTTGGAGGTCGGACCATGTAGATTTCGAACGCATATGACCTGCGGGATACTCAACACGTGCAGTAGGCACTGGCTTTAGCTGCTGGTGTCTGCTGAGATTGGCCTCAACCAGATCAAAGATGGGCTTGGTAGACAGTGATGTAAGATAACCAGCGGTATTCTCGTTCAGCATTGTTTGAAAATGGATACACTTAGTTGATTGCCATAATTTGTATCGCATCAAGCTGCTATCCCTTGAGCCGTTCACCCCTGCACTTGGCATTATCAAGCCAACAGAGATATTCACTCCACCTACTATCCACTCGAGAGAAGTGAGCAGACCAACACGTTACGAAAGACAACGTGGTGGCAACGAAACAAGATGGACCGATGCCTCACCCCCGAGTCTGCACAGCAAAATTCCGCGGAACAAAACGACATGCCAACAGTGAACAATGCACCGAGGCCTCGCCAAGAGTTGTAATATATGCTTTTATTACTTCAAAGTCAACGTTAACAGCTCCTTGTTCGATTATATGGAATTAGGCCTCGAACATTGTACAGCTTGAAGCAACAGAAGAATGCCAACAGTAAAGGTGGTGTTTTCGGATAACATTAATTTATTACGTTCACCGAGGAAAGACACGTCACATATATGCTATTAGCAATAGTCGCATGGTATTTCTCAAATAATCCACGCGGAAACGACGGATCAGAGGGCAGATTGGCTGCATTTTGCGGCTAATAAGGGCACGGCGCTCGTGACAGTACAAGGGACCGCAGCTGGTGTGAGTGAACATCGGAAAGAGTAGGGATGACCTCCGAGTTGTTAAAGCCAAATTCCACATACAAACTGGTCAATCTGGCTTTTCGCAACCGTTTTTCTTGGAAGCGGTGTGATTCCAAATTGGATTGTACATTATTGCCCGAGCATTTTCTGATAAAAGAAACTTTTGAAGGAACTATGTACAAGAGTTGGTTATGCGGCGTGCGGGGACAAGACTGATTAATGGCAAGTCATCATCGTCGGGGAGGTTGTTGTTCTTTTGCATCCATCGTTGTTGTTCTTTTCTTAAACATGCCAGCATGTTCCTCAGATGGACGGTTTCCCGAAGTGGCAGTTTGTCTTGACGGCGGCGGAGCTTGTCGTGTGTGGTACGAAGAAGTGCAAAGCTTTGTTTCCGGGCAGCTGCGGCAGCGGCGTCGTTATTGCTGGTTGCTTGTAACAGCCGAGGTCGTGATCGAACGTCGACAGCTCGGTGACTAGTGCCATTTATTTGGGCGTTGTCGTCGTCATGCAATAGCGTCTTGCCATATTTCTGTTGAACCCAGCCAAGGACAATATCACATAGAACGCGCAAATTTGATGTTTTAGACGGAATCGTCAATGATGACGGATAACGGTAAACAACCAGACGTGAGGAGGTATCATGCGATGCCATTAGATACGAAAATGGGAGGAATTGGAAAAAGTGAGAGAGAAGGCAAAAAAGCGATTTCTGTTTTTGAGAGAAGGATATTTATAGCTCTCGCCCTCTTTTGACAAGACAGAGACACACACACGCACGCAGCCTCTCTTTTTCTTCAGGGCATTCTGGACAAGTTGACCAAGTTACAGGAACGAGTCCAGACACATGCCGAAAAAGGGAAGCTGCCAATTATCGCAGCTTTCTCGACTAAAATTTCTGGATCGTCGTTTATGGATGCTGGAACTTTTTGCAGTATAATCAAATCAGACGCTGCTCATACATAATTTCGGGCAATATGTAACTGGGCATGGGTGCATGGCGGTACAATTCAGTTTCCTCCAAGAAAAATCGTTTAAGCATTGGATTCTCTGACCCAGATCCGCTTTCACAGGAGTGGATAAAGCGGCGCCCGTGCGTCCTCCGGTATTGCACAATGAAATAGTTTTGCCTTAAGAAACTCGTCGTAATGTACAGTGTCCACGCGATAGAATGATCTCTTGGCAACAGAGAAAACTGTGTGTTTGTTATAATGAAAATATCGCCAGCTTTTCTCTCCCTACCCGCTACGAGGAATGTCATTGTCACATATCGAGTATTGGTGTATAGCGCGGCCACTGATAGTCAGTACACTACACTGACCACGTCACTAGCGTTACTTATAGGTGAAGCTTGGCAAAACACATAAATCCAGACTTTGTCCATTGCATTACGCAAGCTAATTTCTAAGTTTCGTTTGATATCATAAACGTTAAAGTACGGGAGAATAAAGCAAATGATGATCTACCGAGCGATTTTTCTATCCTTGTTTTCTTCATGACGATATTATTTGCATTTGGTTCGAACGGCAGTGGTCAACTAGGCGTGGGTCATAAAGAAGACGTGAGAGAACCGCAACGTTGTATTGGAATTCCCGAGGACGATCCGATCGTGAAAGTGCAAGGTGGCGGCAATCACGCGGTGGCTCTGACTCAGAGTGCAAGAATTTACATTGCTGGCGACGATGGTAGCGGGATGGAAGGCAGCACGACGTTCGTTCCTCTACCGGGTCAATGGCGCGATTTTGCGTGTGGCTGGTCATTTACGATTCTTGTTAGTCAAGAAGGGCGTGTTTACGGATTTGGCTCAGGGCGATTTGGAGAATTAGCTGGACCAACTCGGACACGAGAGCCTGTGGAAATCGAAGTGGAAGGTGCCGATGCCATTACAACGGTCGCATGTGGATGGCGACATGTGGTCGCGATAGATCAGCAAGGACGCGTGTTTGGCTGGGGCTGGAGCCGCCACGGACAGCTACTTCACCAAAGCGACGATGAGAAGAAAGTCATTCAAAACCCGCGAATGATTCCTATGCCACAGCGGATCGTACAGGTTGCATGTGGACACGTTTTTACTTTGCTCAGAGGCTTGGATGGAACCTTGTATGGGTTCGGATCCAACAAGTACAAGCAGCTGGATGATTTAGGGTTGTCGACGAAGGCTTCCTGGATATCGACAGGATGGCACCATGTTGCTGTTGCTGTTGCGTCTTCTGACGGTAGTACTTTAAAGTGCTGGGGTCGCAATGACCACGGACAAACCGGTCAAGGTCAGCCTTTGCAAGGACCAGTGGATCAATTCGTATGTGGCTCGGAGCATGTGCTAGCACTGCAGGATAACAAGGTGTTTGCGTGGGGATGGAATGAGCACGGCAACTGTGCTTCAAATCAAAAGTCTGTCTTTACGCCATTTGAGGTGCCATTACCCAAAGGAACAGTGGCTGTTATCGGTGCAGGTTGCGCCACTTCATGGATCGGTCTTGAACACACATAAAGACAAATGGTATTCTACTGTATTCAAAGACGAGTCCGGATAGATAATAGACGCGGTTGCCCAACACCATTGCTCGGAAAATCATTCAACTAGGGCATCAAGCCGATCGTTATCAAAATGGGCGAACACTGTATTTACAAAAAAAGTAGTTATATCATATTAACATACATTGTACAAGAAACAAGTGGAGTAATATCGTGGGGATTATCCTTCACAGGCTGCAATGAAATCCGGAGGTGGATTCCTTTTCTTTTTCTTTTTCTTCTTCGTCTTCTTTGAGCTACTTGAAGGTTCTGGTGTCAAACTCTCAAAGACTAGGAAATCCCCGCCAGCGAGCATGTTTGTCGTTGGAGATGACGGTCGAGAATCACTCTCTGACGAGTAGCAGCTCTCTTCACCAGAAGAAGAATGAATAGAGTTACGTCGGGATTGGTGATTGCTTTGATATCCAGGTTCATCCGTCCTATCCGTATCGTCAAATCCTAAACAATGAGCGACTAAATGCCCACCGCCCGCTTTAGCATTATGCCAGTAACGCTAAGCATGATTGATGTGTTACGTACAGTCGCTTCCCAGATCGATGCCAGACATATCATCCGCACTGTCCGCTGCACCGCCCATTAATGGCAACGTAGCGCTGTTGTAGGAAGAAAACATGATGGAAGGCCTCAATGGTGGGATAGGACCTAAATGGGGTGCCGGTCGTGCGCACGATTCCAAGTTCCAAGGATACTTAGTTTCTGTCTGCGCGAGCGTATCCGCTCTGAGGGAGATTTTTGGTTCAGAATGCCTGCCACGTGCACGAATAAATCGTATTCAACATTTTACCTCAAAGTCGGCAAAAACTCTTGGAACCGTGGATGTGAAGACATAATACGATGCACAAGACCAGAGTTATCAGCATCAGACATTAGCCTTAAATGATTGAGCATCAAGAGGATAAAGCCGCGAATGTCTTTGAAGGCCTGTGAGTATTCTCAAGTCACAACCGCAGTTGCCCCTTCAGAAGCTGGTACGTTACCTGTAAGTTCTGACTTGTTCTCGTAGACATCGATCATTCGCGTCACCAATTTCTGCTTCCGGAGCAAGACTGTCAGCGACGGCTCATAATTGATGTTCAGCATGCAGACAAATATCCGATAAAATAATGTATGATAGATACTGCTCGATCTGTTCTCCATACGGGTTAACTGGATGATTTCTTCCAGATAATAACGTATTATGCGTGCTTACGTTTTCTCGAAGAAGGAATTCACAAGTATGCGCCAAAATACAGGTGGTATCCTGTCGAGCACCCGTACTTTATCTGGTGAATCAGGTAGCGTATGATAGATCACTTCCAATAACTCCAAATCTGTTATAGTCAGCGGGCACCTAAAAGCCAAAGGTTACGGGGCCGTCTTTTTACTTGTTGGTACATCCCGGTCTACTCACTGCTTTGTAGAGTTTGAATTACGTCCTTGGATGACTATTTCGCAAATATCGGGTATATGTTCTGAAAGCAATTGCCGCGTACGGATGCAGACTGAATACAGCGGTCCTTGGATAGGCTGTAGCGTAGAAGACGCTCTAGTTGGCGGTGAACCACTTTTGAAATATTGTTAGTTACAATCTTAAGCTTTGCTGCCTACAGGCAGACATACCAGGTAACAAGCGCCCGCAAAACTCTAATACCTTGATTATGGATTCTGGATGGCCGGGTATTTGCAATATGCTACAAGTCAATAGGGATGAATTATGTCACAGTCGTTGCTCCTTTTTAGCAGAATCAAACCTCAACCAGTGTTTTCAGTATATGAGAGCCATCTTCGTTCTGAATCTCCTTAAACAACACTTGACTGCCGTCAATTTGTGATCCTTCTTCAATTATCCTTAGCAGCAAATCCAATGCCCCTTCTACAAAATCTGGGTGCTCTAATAACATGATTTTCAGCGCTAGCTCTTTTCTTTGTCGCAAATTCAACATGATTGCACATACGCTTTATGTCAAACGCCGTCAAGAACCATTTTATGAACCCTAATTCAGCAAGACGCGCATGGCACTCTTCTCGTTTTTGGCGTGTTTCCGGTTCCGCATCGCGCGGAAAGAGCAAGGCCAACACTGCATCCAGCACTTGCCCATGCCCCACGTACGGCATCATATAGTCCATCAACAAGCTCGCGCTATCCTTCATAATAACCAGGTCCAATATCTCCAAGGGATGTCTTCGCACCAGATGCTGAAATATCTTGCCAAAATGGTTCAAGTTCCCTTGCGAGCGCGGCAGAAACACGTCCAGCAAACGAGTGGCTTTTTTTTTCAGTATAATCAATCAGCAAAGGCATAGAAGAAGAGCGTATATCCTGGTAATAATGCAAGTGGAAATTTACCAATCGTCCCAAGTCGCGCATCCTGCACTCGGTAATGGTTTATAGACGTGCCACAAAGTAATTCCATGGCGTGATATGATCGTTTGACTGCCAAAACATCTTGCACGTCGCGAGTGTGCGCTGCATAACGAACCTTTTCAGCGAGAGATATCGAGCGCAGGTCTATCTCTTGTGACGACGATGCCTCCTCCAGCCGAGTAATATGGGACATGAAGATATCCATCATGCCTAAATCAGCTTTAGTTAACTAAAACGCGAGGGGGGCGAGCGAGTTTCTGATAGAGAATGTTACCGTCGAGCAAAAGGACGCTGACTATTTTTGCGTCCATCCGCGGTGAAGAAAGCTGTAATAACTTTTGGATAAGGGAGGCCGAGGTCGCTTTAAAGTCAGGGTCGTCGTCTACGGTATTATTAGGCTTTTTACTGTTATCGTCTGGAGTCGGCCCTTCGCCATCAGTTGCTGACGATGAGCCCTCAATCCCAGCAACGCAAACCGAATCTTTCGGACCATTATGGCCTGAATTCAGATCGTGATTCACATCAAGTAATGCGCGTTTCAAAGGTGAGTTTGTCTCTTCATCGCCCATTGAACAGAGTGCTGCACAGCAGGGAAAAAAGGCTGGAAAATTTTGAGTTGGAGCGGTTTTCTGGTTTCAAGTCCGAGATGGTTGCAGAAACCTTCTTTTGCGTTACCGAAGATCCGGATGCATTTTACGACGAAGATCATGCAACATTATTAATCTTCCCCGTGAGGTTCTCCAGAGCGCTCTTCTCTTGTGAAACGCGTAAAAGACGCATATTTAAATCGAATGCGATTTGGAGCACTGATCGCTTTATCCGAATTACGGCCTGAACCCAGTAATCAACATCGGGTCGCAAGTTGCGTTTCTGTGGCAACAAATTACGGCTTCCAAGGAACGTTACCGACTTTTTGGAAAACAATATTCCTCTTGACCTAAATGCAAGAAAGGGGTGGAACTTAAAAGAATATGCTTTTCCTCAAGCATGAACAACAGAATAATCGAACGAATATGTTCGTACTTTTTAAAGCTTAAAGAATTTCCAATTTGATCACGACGTGGACATCTTAGCCAAGACCAGGCGGACGAACACGGACTTTTTGGTCTATCTCATGATGCCATCGACCTTGATTGTGAGCTGCTGGATTTTTGCACGGTTTTGGCGGCCAGAGCGACAGTGGTTTCTTTATCTTGCCAGGCATATGGTGCCGTCGGTAGACTTTGTTTGTGGAGAGACTACAATGATATAGTTTTCTGAAATAAATCGAGTATTACATATGAATTACTAGTTGGAACAACTACATTGCTGCTGGCATGATTTCATAGAAATTTCACTTGATTGTGCAATTTCTGAACGGCTGTGGCAAGCGCATCGACAATAAATAGCATGAAGTTTCTCAGTTACTTCTAGTCAGCCGTCCATGTCAACGTTCAGTAATGACGCGATCTCAGCGAAGCTAATAGAATTAACAGGAAACTACAAAGGTTAGCTAATTTTTCCCTGCAGTGATATCCTTTGTTTCAATTGAAAAGGAACCCGTCATATCAACTGCGGACTATTGCTTGCATTGCCTACCAGAAAGACCGTGGTTGACCAGTCAAGCTTTATGACGATACATTAATGGTCAAGTCTTCTTCTTCGTCTCCATTTTCCCAAATCCCGTCTTTTCCAAATCGCCAGTTTTTTCTTCTCGCAATGAAAGCTTATCTAACATTGATATACTTTTCTTTGCCTTGAATTGCATGAAACTGTGGAAAAGTACTGCTTCCAGAGAGTCAGCAGTACTAATAACAATCGATTCGTGCACTAATTAAACTTTGGGAGTTTCAGAAAACTTGAATCGTCATTGGGTGATGGGCAGCACATGTAAGCGACAGATACAAGAAGAGAAAGCAAGAAGCGTAAGTAGTGCCTTAAATGTTACAAGCATAAATACAGATCGAGAGTCTTTGAGCAAGCATAGTGTCAAAGTTGACGAGTGTGTAACGAGTCAATATATGAAAAAAGGGGGCGGAAAAATTTCGGGCCGAGCTCCGAGAGACCATGTCAAAATCGATAAAGCAAAACGGAAACACCGAAAAATTTCAAGGAAATGGTGGGAAGAGAAAATAGTGTTAAAAGCAAAGAGGAAGTGCGCAAAGGGAAAAGGAAAAGGAAAGGGGAAAGGGGAAATGGTCAATTCATAAGAAAAGCATTGGAAATAAATATCGCGGAATGTCGTGCTCAGAATAGTCAAAAATAAGATAGAAAAGAACTATCGGGTGGTCGAGTTGGCTAAGACGTTAGTCTTTGAACCCGAGGCTTGGTAGTTCGACTGTCGCAGAGTGCAGGCCTGTGGAGGACAGCTGGTGGCGTTAGGTGTAAGGAATCAGTTCACTGGTCACCTGCTCCTGGGTCGCTACGCATGTGAGTTCGATTCCCATCCTGCAGAATCATGGCTTTTGCTTAAAAAAGGATAGTGCCAGCGATTGACTTACGCGACTGCGCCTTTGGTCCTTTCTCTAGGATATAGGAATGTACTTCAAAAGGTTGAACAGCGCACAAAGATGTGAAACCAGATGGATAGTGGACTCTGTCAAGACCAAGTCCTTGTTATCTTGGACAAATTGGCAAGTGGTTGCAAAACCAAGCGCGCAAAGGCAAGTATCTTTTCAAGAGTGTGGAGAAGACCTGAAGGCAGTCCTTTCTGCAAATGAACGAAGCCGCCGCAGTCAGTAGCAAGGTGAAACCCAAGCCCAACACCAGCAGTAGCAGACAAGACCGAAGCAAAAACCTGTTTCTAGTGAGAAAGGAATCATAATGAGGCATATATTTGACCCGTTGCCGCAAAGACACTGAGTGTCAGCAGCAGGAAACGAAAACATTTGACAAAGTGGTAGACGCAACGTGGAAATGCGGGATAATTCGTCTCTCCTGATCACTAAGGAATTCTGCGGTTTCCAGAGCACCGAAGAATGATGTCTCGCCAAGGTTTTATTCGGACTATCGACGTTTCAACGGCATCACGACAAGGATCGCACATCGTTTGCCCATAATTGGTGACACGCTACGCAGTCCGCACAAAACGCAATTTTTCTTGACCTTACCTCCAGCTGGCCGAAGATTTAACTGGACAATGAGAGTAAGTAAAAAATACCATTTATCTGCCGGAAAGGCCTCTATAAGATTACAACGGAATAAAACGTAACCACTATATCGTATTGCCCAAAGTATTTTTTGCTTTTACAGTTATTTCTATCGCGCACCCACGATAAAAAGCTTCGTAATTGTCACTATTGGTAATACTTTCGGTTCCTTGCGGTAGGTAATGTTGTCTTCTTCTTTGGAAAATCGATAATACACCATGGGAAATAAAACGAAATACGTATGTGACAAAGAAGAAAATCAATATGCGAGAAAGTACATTTTCGCGTTTTTTTTTATGATTTTTCCCATGGTGATAAATCAGGAAATGGAATCCTTGAAAACCATGATTAGAAGTTGAATACGAAAACGATGATAGAACACAAGCAGATTGTGATAAGCACAGTGACTGAAAGATATCCATCAACTAGTCAAGAACCACAGGCATGTTGGGATCTATTTGTCGGAGTGACGGTCGCTTTCGGCGGCTGCATTTGCCCCTTTTCAGGCAGTGGACGAAGCGGGGATTCGTCCTCCGGAAAATGGATGCTGTTGGCAGCAATCGGCCGAATGAAGCAAACTTGATCGACAAGAACAATGATAAGCAATTGCCGTCCGTTCAAAACTCTCCGGAAGAAGGAAAAGACAGCTCTAGTACATCGCATGACGAAACGCCAAACAAGGAACTTTCTGCACTTGCCGAACTCGACTTGTTCCTACAGACGTCCACAGAGGAAGTACGTCAAATATGTCATCGTTACATGAATGTCAGCTCCAACTTGCGGGTTTGCCTTAGGAGAGTAGCGAAATAGCATTGCAAAGCAGTCGGGCTGATGACGTTGACGATCTTGATTTCAACACTATCACGTTGGATGAAGTCGACGGTAAGAGTACGGGTACCCGTGCCCGAAACGCCCATTGTTTATGTAAAAAGCGATACGTAGACCGGATATCGGCTTTCCAGGAGGACGAATTTGTGCGTCAGGCGTTAGAAAGTGGGATGGATCTAAGAGAATACGCTCGAAAGATTGAACAGGAGCGCCAAAATGTTCAAAAGGAATTGGAGTTCGATTGTAATTGTTGCAGAGAAATTAACAAACTGTGAGCAAGAATCTTATTCTGGCTTTTAGATGCTCGGCAGATACGAAACTTTGTCGATTTACACTCTGAATTCGAGGTAAGCCAGGTTAACAATGACGCACGAAAGCAATGGACGTAAAGTAAAAGAGGATTATAGGCTTGCGACGAAGTACTCGGACGAATGGAGGAGCTTTTGAACGTCTTCCAGAGTGACCTGGGAAACATAAGCGGGGAAATTAGGACTCTGCAGGAGCGTTCTTCACGGATGAGCGTTCGGTTGAAGAATCGTAAGGTAAGTTAAGTTAGAACCGATGCTGTTAATGAATTGCCACCAATTCTCTTTACTGCCTATCGCTTCGGAAAGGCTGTTGAAACAAAATTGTCAAAAGCACTTCGTGGGATGGTTATTCCGCCTGAAGGCATCAAGTGAGTAAAGCTGGACGACATTTCGCGTATGAAAAAGGAATAATAACTGAAATGGTCTAGGAAAATCACAGAGGGGGAAATAGACGAAGTGTGGCTGCAATATCTCTTGGGTATCAATCAGCAGATGAGGTTTGTCAAGGCAAATCAGAACAAACCGATAAAGGCACTACGAAACATTGGGCCTGAGCTGGAGAAATTGCGGCTCAAAGCATCTTCAACCATCCGCGACTTTTTCATCGATAAAATCAACGCCCTCCTTGTTCCCAATACAAATGTGCAAATAATGCAGCAATCCGTGTTCCTTAAATACAAGGAGCTCCACCAGTTTGTTATGGAACGGCATCGGGATGCTGCTACGGAGATTCGTCAGACTTACATAAATGCACTAAAATGGTATTTCCACAACCATTTCGAGCGATATAGTAAAGGATTGTCGAAACTCCAGGTACGGAAGCTATGCCCTGTCCGTTCTTTCTCAAAGTTAACAATTGACTGCAAAGACCATAACCGCAGATAAATCTGATCTGATTGGTGTTGAAGAACACGGACGCAAAGGTGACATGTGGGAGTAGAATATTCAGTTTCACTGTTCATTAACATCCGCTTTAGGACTTTTTAGCGGAAAGATGACACTGAAAGACAAGAGCAATGTGTTCGCGCTCGGCGATAGGATCGATGTTTTGCGTATGTATGATCAAGGTGTCATTTTGGTCCATGTTGCGGAAGATAAAGATCAGGTATTGTGCCATTTGCTATTATAACAAGGGAAAAACACTTACTTTCATGGGTGAATAGAAATATCAATTTGAGCAGCTTTTCCGAAGCTTTAACCTAACTTTAATCGACAATGCGAGCTCAGAATACCTTTTCATATATGAATTCTTTTCTACTCGAGATACCAAAAAGTCTGCCGATATCGCCAAAGACATATTTCAGCAAATATTTGAACCGACCGAAAAAGTGGGCTTGGTAAGTTTAAGGTGTAGAGCAGATCTGAAGGCTCTCGGTCATTTATATCCTGCTTAGGCTTTCACTACATCATATATTGAAAATTCTTACGACGCCGTGGGGATTTTACTTTGCATACGAATCAACACACAACTTGCCTTTGAGCTTCAACGGAGGCGTGTCCCAGCCCTAGAAGGTTATACCAATTCAACGAACATGGCGTTATGGCCGAGATTCCAGCATGTCATGTCGCTTCATATCGAGAGCCTAAAGAGGATGACTACCAATAAATCCGCTATTAACGCAGTAAAAGATATTCATCCGCACTATGTAAGCAGTGTTTGAACGGCTGCCGTCTTTGTCTTGCTTATCGAGGCATGTCAGGTAACTAGGCGCTATGCCGAGTTTGCGACTTCGTTATTGGTTTTGAACGAAGGATATGACGATGCAATCTTGATAAATAGGTAAGGATGATATTTACATATGAGGAATGAGATAGGGTCTTGACAAAAACTGCTTATGAAACGCAGTGTTCAAAAAATGCGCAACGAGTTTGAAGGTCTGTTGGCGCGGATGGCAAACGAATTTACTGAACCCGCCCGGCGGATTGCTTTTCTGATTAATAACTACGACGTGATAGCGTCCGTATTTCAGGTAAACTTGTACAGCAACGAAATGTGTATAGCATGGATTCTGAGCTAATATGGCCAATGTCGTCTAGGAAGCACGTAGCCGGGCATTAGAGGGTGAGCTGGACCATGTCCGGCAGTTACTTGCTATACACACGAGCGCATTTGTCGACGAACAACTGATGCCATACTTTGGTTCCATGGTCACCTGCGTCAAGAAATTTGAACAAGCAAAGGACACTTCTGATTACGACAAAGGTTTGCTTCGAAACTTGAAAAGGGATATAGTGGATCATTATTAACTGTGTATCGTAGGGGATTTGCAACGAATATGCCATCAGTTCGCACAGACATGGCGACAGTCCTTGACCTCCATCAACGCATCTGTTATTCAATATTTCTCTAATTTCAAAACAGGCACGACTGTCTTGCATTCTGTACTTGGTCAGCTCATTATGTATTATACGAAATTCATAGATATCATGGAGCAACGGGAGGTTGGAGGCATCCAGCCTGTGGGAGTACAGACAGTGATGGTCGAGATTAAGAAGTTCCGAAGTACATTTTAACCCCAATCATGTAATACAGCAGTCATAATAAACGGGCATCATAGAGGCAGCAAAGAAAACCTCTCGACACGATATTTTTTAGACGGTATATACTTTAAAGTAGAGCTATTGACCCTTGTCGTACAGGATATCGTAATGGCCTAAAAGGATACGCACCAGCGTTAAACTGGATCCGATGCACATATACCACCTCGCCCCATTCTCTTACCAGGACGATAGATGAGCTTTAAAGGCTTGCCTTGCTTGTTGTTCTCATCTGGCCAAAAGTCGTGTACAGCCGCCTCTTCATCCGCGCTACCGTCCAGGTAAACGATTTGAACCGGAACTTCGAGAGCTTTACTAAGCGCAATAATATGGAGATGATCAGACTCTCGTCCGAAGGCTTCGACATGCATTGCGCAAAACTCATCAATGGATATCATTTCGACTTCCAGAAACGGTTCGTATTCGGCTGAATGGATTCGGAGATACGCAGAAGCAACGAAACGTAAATGCATGACAATGGCGTTACTGATTTCTTCAGACTGGAAGTTCACCAGTAGCATGTCTGGATCTGATGCTCTTTGCGGAAGTTGTTCAAATTGCTCGAGAGTTATATCATAAAAGTCCTCGAATGCCAGTTTTTGGAAGCCTGCCAGTTCAAGCATATCTGGAGTCGTTTTCAGCTTGGCAAGCGCATTTTCGTAAGCTGTCCGATCTTTCATTAGGCTTTCGAACCATGCAAAAGCAAATGCTGGCGTGTTTATATACGGGTTTAGTGACATACCCAATGCGCATGTATCCGCAATAACCTCTTACCTCGAAAGAAGCAATTTCCTGTTTATAAGGATTCCTGCAGGTTAGTCGCAGTAATATAATAAACTAGTCTCGTTTGCGGCTTACCGTCACCACGACACTTGCGTATCCTATCCGAAGTTTCGCTCAAGTTCTGTTACTGAAAATTAAGTCTTAATCCGACATGACGACGTGCATCGTGCACGGACCTTCACTTTACGCAGAAACGGCTCGTTTGATTTAAACTCTTCTTCTAATTGAGATATTGGCTCAGCTTGGCAGACGAGTGGGATCTACTCGAAGTGTTATAGTTCATCTTTCGTGCAGGACGACAACTAACTCGACGACAAAGTTCAATTACCTTTAAGGCTTCTTCATCTTTAATCTTTTGTTCAAATTCAAGGATTTGCTCATCGGTGAGCTCTGGTTCCCGTTCTTGCACCTTCACCTTTGATTCTGACGACATTTTAAAGTATGGGCAACGCGTGCGAAGGCGAAACAGGCGGCGGCCTTGCATATCATGCCGCAGTGACTGCCCGACCAATTGGGCGCGCCGTCGTTTGCCTACACGCTTTTGAACAAATTAGAGCCAATTGTTCGAACTTTGAGCTCATTATGTTCACCAACAATAGTCTCAATTTGTTGCTGGATTACGCAATGCTATCTCTTGACTTCGTAATTAAGCTTAAAGAGATAAATGAGAAAGGCTCAATAAAGGGTAGATTTGTCATTTTTCTGTACAAGCATTAACTGAGCATTGATGATATTATAGCAGGGATGTTTTGCCGTGTTTATTGGGTTGCCTTTGTTAAGAGTAGAGTTCAGCCAAACAGAAGGAAAGACATGAGTTTATCGCAAATTGCATTTGCAACCATTTTTTCTACAAGTCTTGAGCAACGAAATTGAGTATCTGATTCTTTTTAAGGTTGGTAGCAATAGAACTCCTGAGGAGCGCTTGCCAAATCGTCCTTAGAGACAGTTAAGCACTCGTTTTTTTCTCCACCATGATGCATACCAAGGAAGAAAAAGATACATGTACTTGTGTCTCGGCCTAGGCTTTTCAAGTTCCTCGCTTTAAAGACATAGAAGATGTCGAGCATATAACGGCGCAATAAACGTGAGGAATAAAGTAAACAGGTATCTTGTATGGTAGAACAGGAACTCGTACCAAGCTCTTGAAAGCTTTTAACAGTTAGCTTCTTCTTCAATTGATGCCTGCAACTGT
Organism: Thermomucor indicae-seudaticae; assembly: GCA_000787465.1. Lineage (NCBI taxonomy): Eukaryota > Fungi > Mucoromycota > Mucoromycetes > Mucorales > Lichtheimiaceae > Thermomucor > Thermomucor indicae-seudaticae. The sequence continues at coordinate 67,478 of JSYX01000054.1, forward strand.
TTGATTTTGATCGATCGATGAGTTCAACCGCATGCTGAATTCAAAAAAGAGCGTGAACATCAAATGCTCTTATAGCAGATGAGGTCCAACATCGACACTTCTGCTTTAGTCAGGAGGATAATGTGGTTTTACTGTACAGCCTATTTCGAACAATTCGAAAGACTATCCTGGGCTCTGGATCGAAATGATCAGCATTTAACTGATTGATAAAAGTTAGACACCCATTGAGTAGGACGCTCTGAACTCATTGGGAATGGTTTATCCAGTTATTCCTGTCATTTATATGGGAAAAACGCAAGTGGGTAAGCACATCAAGACTGCAAGACCCGAATATGGACGTAACCAGAGAAGCAGGTTTTTCCTTCTATATATCATACCTCGTTTGCATTTGACAGTTATATTGCATCGCATGTAATTCCGATGCCATCAATGCAAATGCAACAGAAAAAGACCCATGTTTTCTTCTAGCTCGTCTTGCCAGTACAACTTCTTCTTTCCTTGCGATTTTAATTGCTTGGCAGCAATCGCTGGCATGTCATTGTATGTAACTTTAGCTTTGTGGGCCCGATATTTACGTAGTTCCGTATCAGGCTAGAACGTCAGCTGAGAAAAGATGTTCTAGATTCAGTATCTTTACAGATACGTGCTGTTGCCTCCACCATGAGCATGAACGTCCCACTTTCTGTCTTTTCCCTTGGTTTCCAAAAGTTATTCTTTCTGGTGATCACAGCATGGTCTAAAAACGACAGCATTTATATGTGAAGTTGGCGGTGGTAATCCATCGGTCGACCGAAAGTACAGCAGCGCTGGTTCTAAGCCGTATTTGGGTGCAGGAGAATCTAGACCGCCAGTCTGTATCATGTACGACGGCCTCTTCAGGTGGCACAGATCGGCTTGTATTTATTGAAAAAGCACTCCATCTCCAACATTGCCTCATCAAAAATATACGGAAACAAGGCAAATAAATTATTTATATGTATTAGATTTTTCCAAGCATGTTAAAAGTGCTTCTACAACTGAGGTTTTATTAAAATAATATATGACTAAACATTATGGATGCAATTGATGAGAATGCGTACAAATGATTAAAGGTAGCATATGCAAGCGAATGTAAATATATATAATGACGCGGTATTAGAAGTGCAGACATGTACAGTGAGATCAAAGTAAGATATATACAGTTTTTATTGTAACGGTGAATAGAGCGGACCAGCCGCAAAGGATATATACAAAGGTGACTGCAGTTATATACGATGACAGTAGATACAGGGAATGAAGGTATGTACAAATGTAGTAGGTATGAAAGTGAGTGAAGATATATACAATGACGCGGTATAGGCAATTCAAGTATGTACTGTCAAGTGAAAGCAACATATATACAGTCGTTCTTGTAACGGCGAATAGTGCGGACCAGCCGCAAAGGGTATACACAAAGAGTGCGAGTATGGAAAGTCTTGGTAGGGCATGACAGTCGAACGCCAGGTGGGATATACGGGCAAGTTATATGTGTTCTTCATCTCTTTCAAAGAAGGACTTGACGGCTCACATGGTCTTTCTGGTCTCCGCAAAGCACAAACAACATCTTGCAAGAGTTGGTCATTGACTGGCGTGTTGAAGTAAAAAGGAGGAGGAGGAAGAAGAAGAAAAAAGGCAAAACATATCTCGTCAAAAAGATGCTTATTTATAGAAATTTTTGATTACTGTCCGGAGTGGGAACAGTCGCCGCGGATACTTTCCCCAAGAACAGCATGATCACGCCATTCAATAATTATAGTGACATAATTATTTTTAATGCATAAAGTTTAGTTAACCTTTTTTGCAGATACATTACGTTTAATGGAACCAATGGGAAACGCATAACGACGAACAGAGTTTCTGACAGAAAAGGGGCAATCAAAATCCGCGAGGTTTCTTCTGGTCTGCCGAATTCTTGGAACTATGGTAAGAGCTATTACTGTCAAGCACTTCCTTTGGTCGGGGTCATTAGCAACTGAGATTGACGTCAATCCGTTATATAGGTAACTGCAGTTTGATGCATATGAGCTATTGTACGTCGATTAACTTGTTAGGCAATAAGAGGCGCAGCAGCCATGGACGGAATTAGGATGCTGGGCATAAAGAATAGTCTGGATATAACTGAGAAATTAGTTGCGCAGCCAAAAACAAATCAAATATCCACTGTCAGAGAATGTCGAACGAAAATCATACAGCGTATGCGGCGCTCTGAAAGGTTGCCTCTTGACAAGAAAGGCTTTGTAATTATACGTGACATGCCATCCAATTTGCTGTGCAACGGAGACCCTTCGAGGCTTTTAGATGGAAAAAGAAGCACAGTTAGACATCAGCGCTTAGTCAGCGAAGAAATATATCTTTTTATCCACGTTTGACGGTAACTTTGAATGGTTTCATATCCGCTGCTTCTGTCATACTGGTTTTTCCTATCAGAACTGGAAAAAAAACGATGCACTCATTTTTTCGCTGTTCTGGCACCAAAAAAAGTTGTTGCTTATAGTACTACACGTCAGTTTACTTGAGATTACATCTTGCAACGGTAAGCGATTACTCTCCTAGACGCAACGGCGCGGCAGTATCGGTGAATGAACACTGCATCATTCTGAAAGTCTATAAGTTTTTAAAGGAGCATAAGTTGATACTGAAGGAGGTCATGGGCCTTAGTCCCCGCACGTTCTTGCTATGATCTGTGGCATTGGCGAGAACACGGTACATGAAGTAATGCGTATGTTCAAGTACGAAGAACTGCCTGAAACTACGAGAGCAGTCGGAAGGCCAAAGTTAAAACTTGGACGATGAGTATGATGGCTAAGTTCGTTGCCACCGTCCTCAAAATCCTAATATCCGCTTGAAAGGCAAAAGCAAGTCCAATACAGTTCCCGCTCGCTGCAGTAATAATTATGTAGCGATCGCTCGATAGAGTGATCACACTTTCCACTCACCATTTTGGTAAGCAGGGAAATATCGCTAATTATATGTACTGATCGATGTTCAGATGCATTGTTTTATCAAGCGCTGATAATAGATAGCCAGCTTCTGTCGATTGCTGAAATGGAACCGCTTTGTCTCGCTGGTCTCCTTGTTGACGTTTTTGAGTAGCTTCCTTTCCGCTGGTTGAAATACTGCTTCTCTGATCTCGCTAGAGGTAATCAATCGGGACATTGAAGTGAACACTGAAACTAACACGGAGACAACCTGAAAGGCCCATTTATATGTCTAAAAATAATTGTTAATGTGCTATTCCATCCTCGTCCTCCACGTTCTCTGCAAACGATCAAAACGTTCATCCGTGATAATTAGCGATCATTATAGAAGCATACTTTCTCTCCTGAAGCCTATGGAAACAATTAGAAGATGATATGTCACAACTATTGACTGAATTATGTAGTGATAATATTATGCAATGAATCACTTCTGGTTTTTTCAGGGTGGTCGCTACAGCGAGTGGGTACTGACAGTGGTTATGACCCTGTACTTGCAGTAGCGATGAAGCAATTGCTTGAATTGTATATGCTCAGTGAGAAGATGCTGATGCGCGCTAAAAGTAACTGGAGGTTGTGATTCTACCTGTTTAATACGAAAACAGGAGCAAAGTTTAAGCAAAGAAAACAAGACTATAACTAGCAAAATGCAAATTCCAATAGAAGAAAGAAAACTACACATCATGAAAAAGAAGATGAACAGTGTATCTGTATGCAGCGTGATTTGTTCCCAGAAAACTAAAGGAATTACTGCGTCCAGTGATCTAGCCACCGTTGAGCATTGGATATAAAGGATACTCAACTGAACAAAGGCATTACGCGAACAAGACGTCCCTCGGACCTCGACTGGAACGACTCTGGCTTCAGACCCGTTACTTTTTTTTCGCTAGATCCAACGAAACATATATGGCTTTTGCATCTACATGTCGACGAAATTAAACGTGAATCTAACCGGTGCCAACGTTATACAATTGAGGACGGGCAAAATAAGAACACAGAGAACCCTTGAAACAACAACAAGAAGCAAGAAGATCAAATTATGGAGTCTATAATCAAGGCAGAATGTGTCCCCCTGAACTTATCTCGACGATTATCTGTAGCGCCATCGGAAAAATCATATGTGGTTAATCTTTGACGTTTGTGATGCAGATGTCAGTACACGATCTCTGCTTCTACTCTTGTATCCAGTCTCTAAGCTATCAATCGTGACTCGTTGACCACTTGAGCAACCGCACAGAATTTCGTTGTTACCAATGAAAAGTGTGCAAACCTCGGGCGATCAGCATACTTCCAGCGAACGCTCGGACAAGCACTGTAGAATGATCATCATCAAGCAGTCTGTAGAGAAAATGCTGTAGCAGAAATGCATATCTGGAATTCTTCTACTTACCGCAGACCCCTAGACATACCGTAGATAGGTACAACTACGTAAATTCAGAGTGTGCTTCGCCAGTACGCAGTACTAATGTCTGGTCGTACCCGCTTACCATGCCTCTAAAGTTGCCACGTTCCTCAATGCTAATTGTATCAGTTGGATGCGCTCAAAAGATACGAAGAGATAGTCGTATGCACCGGCGAGGGACAAATGCGCGATTGAAAAGAAGGATTATACATACAAAAGAGATGGTCAGCCTGAGATGGACGTCAGCGTCAAAGGAAAGTCACCGACAACTTTGCAAGGTGGGAGTAAACAATGCTAGGTGTCGAACGAAGATGGATCGAAGAAAAATTTGCCGTCACGGAGAACCAAAGGCTCAGCCTTCTGCCTTTTCTTACGGTCGGTAAGCGCTCCAAAACAACAATCAGCCGGTACCAAATCCTGAAAAAAAAGTGTATAAAAGGCAGACACATGCAGGAAAAGCTGTATAATGACCTAGCTTTGAACACCTGTGTAGTTGAGAACTGTTGTCCATGTCACCAACTCGAGCGATCTCCCAAATCTGTCTTGGATTTCTCACAGTTCGTAGATCAATACTATGCATTGCAAGAGAGAAATTTGCACCCATTTATACAAAGAAATAAAACTTCTTTGAACACACAAGAACACTGCTCCAAAAGTTTGCTTAGTTGTCAGAAGCGATCCACTCCCAGTTGTTGGGAGTCCAATCAATCAGTTCGCCAGCCTTGCCGAACCACAAGCTGATTTCCTTTTCGGCAGACTCGTACGAGTCGGAACCGTGGATGATGTTACGGCCTTGACAACAGATTAGCAATTGGGCACGGCTGTCTGAGATCATCCTGCAATTACTTACCGACAACCTGGCAGTATTGGCCACGGATAGTGCCGGGAGCAGCATCAAGAGGGTTAGTGGCACCAATCATGGCGCGACCCTGACGGATCACATCCTTGCCTTCCCAAACCTTAAAACGCGCTACGTGAGTTCGTTTTGTTGTCGAAGCCGAATTCGAAATTTCCATACCATAGCAATGACAGGGGCCTATACAGGATCGATGAATTAGCCAACCCGACAGGTAAGAAGATCAAGATTTAGCGTCCCCCATACCTTGCCGTTCGTCATATAATCAACGAGATTATTGAAGAAAGGACGACCCTTGAGGTCAGCGTAGTGCTGCTCAGCAAGTTCTCTCGAGGGAACCATAGCCTTCATACCGACAAGCTTGTAACCGCGCTCTTCGAAGCGGGCAATGATCTTGGCAATCAAACCACGCTGGACACCATCAGGCTAAGCAGTGGCATTCAGCAGGTCAGAAGTCTGCAAAACGCCTTCCCTCATTCTTTTACGTACCTTGATGGCGATGAAAGTACGCTCGTTGAAAGAGCCCCTGTAACACACACACGCATAAGTCATCCAGTATCGTAAAGCAAAAGCGACGAAACGTTTCATCCTACTTGACACCAGCAATGGGCTTAGCATCAGCCTGGATAGGAGTCTGGTTGCCTGCACAACGTAAACAATGAGTTTGCGAGGTTGCGTAGCATAGAGTTATATCCAACGAGCACTTTACTTTGGTACAAAGCATAGGTAGCAGCACCAGCAGCGACAGCACTGGCAGCAGCGAAAGCGGTCATGCGCGAACCGGCAGCAGCAGTAGCGCGAGAACCAGTCGAGAAAGCACAAGCTGAGCGTCAAAAACTGCGTCAGCCAAAGAGCAGTCGTTCAACTAGGGACGCGTTTTACCCTTGACGGAAGAGGCAGCAGGTCTGGCTTCTCGAGAAGTAATCGTTAGTCTGTATATTTTGTACGATTGACGTATTGCGCGTACCAAGACGGACGAAGGAACGGGCAAACATAGTGAACGGAATGGTTAAAGAAAACGAGAAAACGCACGTTTTTCTGTTTCCCCGTCTTTTACCACCGGGGGATAGTGACTCGATCTTTTTCAAAGCCCGCTAAAATTGCTTAACAGCAAGGACTGCAACACCAGAGCAATGCTATTTAGTCATGCCAGGTGAAATATATCATTTAAACATAAATCACACACCATTGTCACTTTTTACGATAAAGCATACAAAGCGCATATATTTTCGAAGAATCATCATAGACTCAACTCGCGAGATGCCCCACATTATCTCCACAGCATATGGATATTCAGTCTGATCTGCCCACACCTCTTTCATAAGGTCGATTTGTCAGTGAAAGATATGATAATACTTCAATTTCTAAATAGCGGTAGCGCATTGAGTTCCCTTTCCGTCCGTTCAGACAATCGCATTTGTCGCCATTCAGCTGTGGATACCATAGTATAGCGTTAATGCTTAATTAAAAATAAAGTTGCCCTGACAGAGATTACCATGATCGTACCGGTTGCCTTAGCATCGTTCTCATATGTCTACATTTGTCCTAAAATGTATTGCCAGATGTTGGGAATTTGCAAAATCGGAAGTCGCTTTTGATGTTGCTGTTTTTTTGATCCGGCAACGTAATCCTCATCGTAAACAGCAGATAATGGGATCATAGATGGATCTGTTTTACGGAATAGCCTCACAGAAAGCACCAGTGGACAGCCACTTATACTGAGTTGACCATTTGGCCGACATCAGTTTGTCGTTTTGCCACGTTTTAACAAACGATGCTGACTATGCCGTCTATCTGAATCACAAAGGTCTACGAAGCAGTTAATGAATTTTTCTATGGCTCTATTCGGGGTTTTCCAGCTGAAGAGAATTGAGTGGTTTGGAATCAAACACATTCGCAGTAACCAATTGATGGCGAGCTGAAGTTTCCATGTGGAGCAAGCAGTGGCGGGGAGGAATAGCAGTCCTGCGCTCATTGAAAATATTTTTTTTCTTTTTCTTGGTTCTTTAAATTTTAAGGCATTCAGCCAGCCGATTGTTCCTCCTCTTCCCCTTCTCTCTCTTTCCGAGGAAAAAGTTATAAGATGTCTGCTGAATACGAAGGTGCTATCGGTATTGATTTGGGTACTACGTAAGGATCATGTTACTGTAGGAATACCGAGAGAAAATGCTGATCTTTATGGACCTGGTTTTGTGTAATGTAGCTACTCCTGCGTTGGTGTTTGGGAATCCGAGCGTGTGGAAATCATTGCCAACGAACAGGGTAACCGTACCACTCCTTCGTATGTTGCCTTCTCGGACAGCGAGCGTTTGATCGGTGATGCTGCCAAGAACCAGGCCGCCATGAACCCCAAGAACACCGTTTTCGATGCTAAGCGTCTTATCGGCCGTCGCTTCGATGACCCTGAAGTCAAGGCTGATATGGTCAACTGGCCTTTCACCGTTATCGACGAGAATGGCAACCCCTTCATTCAGGTCGAATTCGAGGGACAAACTAAGAAGTACTCTCCTCAAGGTAAGAGAAATTTTTCATTGGTTTTGTTTGTTAGTGATGGCGAAGCTGACTCTGAATCGATGGCAGAAATCTCTTCTATGGTTTTGATCAAGATGAAGGAAATCGCTGAAGCTAAGCTTGGCAAGAAGGTCACCAAGGCTGTCATCACTGTCCCTGCTTACTTCAACGACGCGCAGCGTCAGGCCACCAAGGATGCCGGTACCATTGCCGGCCTTGAAGTCCTCCGTATCATCAACGAACCTACTGCCGCCGCTATTGCTTACGGTTTGGATGCCAACACCGAGAAGGAGAAGAACGTCCTCATCTTTGACTTGGGTGGTGGTACTTTTGATGTCTCTCTTTTGACCATTTCTGGTGGTGTCTTTGCTGTCAAGGCCACCGCTGGTAACACTCACTTGGGTGGTGAAGATTTCGACAACGCTCTTGTGAACCACTTCGTTCAGGAAATCAAGCGCAAGCACAAGAAGGATATCTCTGGTGATGCTCGTGCCCTTCGTCGTCTCCGATCTGCCTCGGAACGTGCTAAGCGTACTCTTTCTTCGCTCACTCAGACCACCGTCGAAGTCGACTCGCTCTTCGAGGGTATTGACTTCCAATCCAACATCACTCGTGCCAAGTTTGAGGAAATCAACTCTGCTCAGTTTGCCAGCACCATGGAACCTGTTGAGCGTGTCTTGAAGGATGCCAAGATCGATAAGAAGGACGTTGACGAAGTTGTCCTTGTTGGTGGTTCTACTCGTATTCCCAAGATTCAATCCCTTCTCCAAGACTTCTTCAACGGCAAGGAGCTCAACAAGTCCATCAACCCTGATGAAGCTGTTGCCTACGGTGCTGCTGTCCAGGCTGCTGTCTTGACTAACCAGGCCGGTAACGAAAAGACCCAGGACCTCCTTCTTTTGGACGTTGTCCCTCTTTCTCTTGGTGTCGAAATGCAGGGTGGTATCATGGCTGTCGTCGTTCCCCGCAACACTCCTATTCCGTGCCAAAAGTCCAAGATCTTCACCACTTCTGCCGACAACCAGACCACTGTCACTTTCCCTGTCTACGAGGGTGAGCGTCTTATGACCAAGGAAAACAACCTGCTCGGTGAATTCTCGCTGAGCGGTCTTGTCCCTGCTCCCCGTGGTACTCCCGAACTTCTCTGCACTTTCGACCTTGATGCCAACGGTATCCTGAAGGTTACTGCCCAAGACAAGACCACTGGCCGCAAAGCTGATGTCACCATCTCCAACTCCACCCGTCTGTCCGCTGCTGAAATCGACCGCATGGTTCAGGATGCAGCCAAGAACGCTGAGGCTGACAAGAAGCGCGAAGCTTTGGTTCAGGCCAAGCAAGACCTTGAGGCCTATGTGTACCAGGTTGAGAACCAAATCTCTGACCCCAACGTCAACATGAAGCTCCGCCGCGGTGACCGTGAAGCTATTGAAACCGCCCTTGCCGAAGCTATGGAGTTCATGGACATTTCGGCTGATGATGCTACCGTTGATGACATCAAGAGCGCCCAGACCAAGCTGAAGCGTGCTGCCACCCGTGCTTTCGCTCACGTCTATTCGTCCCGCCGCTAAAAATTTTTCTTTCATAGCATCCTTACTCTTAACGACATATTCAGCAATTCTTTCTACTTCTTTTGCATTGGAAACCTGTATACTTTTTCCCTTCTATCGCTTTGCTGTGCATAGATTGTACATCATGAAAACATTACCGGAAAGAGAGAAAAACTTCATGTTTTTGTAACAATAACATAATGATTATCTCTATCGTATCCCGATGTGTCTATCGAAAGCTGACATGTGTCTACCTCTTGGAAGAGACTGTCTAGTTCACCCTTCTTGAAGAGATGATAGTAGCTATGGCCCACCGTAATGAGTTGTGAACGCACTGAGGTTGGAGATATATGTAGGGGTCATATATAGACTTACCGCTGATATACGGCCGGCGAGTCCGACTGGGAGCCTTTGAGAACCCAGGGCACGAAGACATCTTGCTTACCAAGCTCAAAGTTACGTTTACTGAATTTAGTTTGTTCCAGGGCCCAAACAAAGACTAGCAGTTTACCGCCAGGTCGAGTGATCCGCAGTAACTCCTTTTTATCTCTTTTTAGCCAATTGATATCACTTCGAGAACCTTATATCACGTACCTTGATTGCTTCCAGTCGGCGTTCGTGCGTAGAGAAATGATGGATCACAGCGATAGACACAACAAAGTCCTTAATAACCTTTAAGATACCGGTTTGTTTATTATTTGTTTTGGGAATGGACTTACAAATGCATTATCTCGATACGGTAGGTCCAGCCCATCGGCTACCATGCCTTCAAATCCACGGTCGCGCACAATCTTGATAAGGTTCGAGCTCCTGCGTTGGCCATTCTACTGTCGGCCTTTGCGCCTCGATCCACGATTGATCCGGCATTTACCTGTCTGATCCAAGCATGACAAGGTTTGGATTAACGCCGAGGTATTTGCCGTTTCCGCAGCCGACATCAGCACCAATGCTGCCGCTCGGTAGACTCTTCAAAAATGTCTCTACAACGGGCCACGGCTGAAACGGACGAAAACGCGGTTAACGGATGCAGATAACATGACCGACGCGGATTCGCATGCCTTGTACCGGGTTTCACTAAAGTGCGATGCAATTTCCTCATACACTTGGTGAACGTGCTGTTGTTCATAACTGTCCTCGTTTTCGGTGGGGACTTCGACAGCTATCGGTTGTGGTTTGTTCACTGCCATAGAAAACGAAATGCGTCGTTTCTGCTGGGTTATTGTCGCGGAGAAGTAATTTTCCGGCTGCAAAGTGAGTTCAGCCTGCTAATGCCATGGTGCATGAATGTTGTGAGGTGAAAGGGTGAAGCATTGATAGAATCACGGGACTTTAGGACAATGTTATTCCACATTAACAATCCATTAATAATCATAAAATTTCAGGAAAGTTCAATCGGTTGGCATACACTCTTATTCTGAATCATACGTTAAACGTGTTCACATCTCTACTGCTGCATAACAATTCAGCTATCCTATAGCACAAACAACAAGGTGGATGTTGTAGACTAGACTTCTTGATCCATTGGCGATAAGCGGCAAATGGTTGGCCAAAACAAGTAAAAAGCACGTCTTCTTTCGCAAAAATTTCACCGTTATGGCAATATCTGTTGTAGGGTGCAATTGCTGTTTTGCTGATACGGATACTTTGTCCAGGGCTTCTACTGCGGATCAACGATGTGTTGCTGCTCCGCAGCGCAAGTTCTGGAAACGTTGCTGGATCGGTTGACGCCGAGATAGCATCTGAGCCTTATCACACCGTCGCTGGTTGGCTTGAAAGCATTGGTCAAGGTGACGCCTTTGTAGCATCAGAGAATTGAATCATTGGGATCATGACAACTGTTGAGCACGTTTCGCATAAACCTGCTTAAAGGTGATGGTGATGCGATGCCTGTACTCATCCGCAGCAAGTGATTCGGCAGTGGAATCTCGACAAATGCATGTTACACAACTGTTGCGGTTGAGAAAAGTTTGGTTTGAACTTCCATAGCTGATCTGTAAACAGATTGAACACTACAAACAAGGAATGTCGATTGCGTACGCAAGTTCCAGAAAAAAAATTTCTTCTGTGGCGGAACACCAAAAACCCCTGAACCTATAGCACAACATGATACGCTCTGTTGTGATTTGTAAGCTCGATAACCTATATAAAGTGGCCCGGATTTTGCTATCAATGAACCTCTCGTACCGCAGTCTTCTCCTTCCGCCCGCAAGCCATGGAAGAGAGCAAATTGGGTCCAGATAGCGACAATGCATCTGTCGGTACCGTACCTGGATCCGTGGATACGATTTGTATTGCACAGCCAGGAAATCAAAATACCTTTGGTGAATTGAATGCAAATGCGGTTGACATTGACGGTTAGTAGCAGAGAAATATATACAACAGCTATGGAAACTTGCTAACTTGCTTTGCAGCTGCCATTGACGAGTACGAACAAATCAAACGCGAGTTGTCGCATATCAGTCGCAAAACTACGCAGCATGAGAGCAAACTCGAAGAGGGAACAGCCACGGAAGAAGTGTTCGATCTGGACGAATTCCTTCACGGCATGTCCAATGACGCGCAAAAAGCAGGCAGCAAACCAAAACGTCTAGGATTGGTCTGGAAAGACCTTGTTGTCGAGGTAAGATCAATGCAACGTTATACAAAACGGAAAGGCTTTCCGAAAACTCACGTTAATTCCAATCCAGGGACTCGGTGCCGAGGCGCACACGATACCAACCAACGTTAGTGGTTTACTGAATGTGCTGCAGTTCTGGAAATACTTTGGCATTGGGACCAAACCTAGCAAAAAGACGATACTCCATGGCTTAACGGGTTTTTGCAAAGACGGCGAAATGTTACTGGTGCTCGGCCGTCCCGGTGCCGGCTGTACAAGTCTTCTCAAGGTGCTCTCAAATCTTCGCTCTTCGTTCACCAAGGTGGAAGGAACAGTCCATTACGGTGGCATCGATCACGAAACCTTTGCTAAACGATACCGTGGTCAAGTTGTCTACAATGAAGAGGAAGACCAGCACTACCCCACCTTGACGACCAAGCAAACTCTGCAATTTGCCTTGCGCACCAAGACTCCTGGAAAACGCTTGCTCGATGAAACCAAAGCGGACTTTGTCAACAAGATCCTCTATCTCCTGGGTAACATGCTGGGTCTTACAAAGCAGATGAATACCATGGTTGGCAATGCTTTTATCCGAGGCTTATCGGGTGGTGAACGCAAACGTCTTTCCATCGCTGAAGTCATGACGACCCAAAGCTCCATCAACTGCTGGGACTGTTCCACGCGTGGTTTGGATGCAGCCTCGGCGCTGGACTATGTCCGGTCGCTCCGTATCATGACCAACATCTTTAAAAGGACCACCGTGGCTACACTATACCAGGCTTCCAACAGCATTTTTGCCCTTTTTGACAAGATCCTGTTACTGGATGAAGGTTACTGCATCTACTTTGGTCCCACAGAACAGGCCAAGGCTTATTTTGAAGAGCTTGGATTCTACTGCCCTCCTCGCAAGTCCATTCCGGACTTCTTGACTGGTCTCTGCAATCCACTTGAACGTGAAATCAAGCCTGGATATGAAAACCTGGTTCCACTTCATGCACAGGAATTTCAGGAACGGTACCTGCAATCCAAAATCCATCAAGAAATGATGGCCGAGTTGCAAGCCTACGAGGAGCAGATCGCCAAGGAGAACCCTGCTGACCTGTTCCGTGCTGCTGTGGAAGAGGAGCATCAGAAGCGCGCTCCAAAGAAATATCCCTATGTGGCATCTTTCTTTCAACAAGTCAAGGCATTAACCATTCGTCAATTCCATTTAATCGTCAAGGATTATGAATCGCTTATTTCTCGTTTCGGAACCATTCTTATGCAAGGTCTTATTACTGCATCTTGCTTTTACAATTTACCCTTAACCGGTACTGGCGCATATTCCCGTGGTGGTGCTCTCTTCTTTTCTGTGCTCTTTAACTCCTTCATCTCTCAGTCCGAACTGACAACCTTCTTTACGGGACGACCGATTCTGGAGAAACACAAGCATTTCGCTATGTATCGACCCTCTGCATTTTACGTTGCTCAAGTCATTCTGGATGTTCCTTACATTTTTGTTCAAGGTAGAATATGTGATACTGGGTGCTCATCAAGAACCTTGCTAACCTTTTTGCAATGTAGCCTTACTCTTTGAACTCTGTTCCTATTTTATCATGGGACTCAACCTGACCGCCGGAAGATTCTTTACGTACTTTATTGTCATATTCTTTATCAGTATGGCTACCAACGGATTCTTCCGTCTCTTCGGCGCCATCACCTCCAGCTTTTTTGTGGCTTCTCAAGTTTCTTGTATATTGCTGGTCGCGCTGATGACTTACACTGGCTATGTCATTCCGTACAAGACGATGCACCCTTGGCTCTTTTGGATCTACTGGATCAACCCTCAGACCTATGGATACAAGGCACTGCTGATTAACGAAATGAAGGGTCAGCGTTATTCCTGTGAGGGCCCGGGCAACTCGATTCCTTACGGACCAGGCTATGATGATTGGCGGTACAAGGTCTGCACCATGAAGGGTGGTGTTCCTGGCGAAAACTTTGTGCTTGGTGACAATTACCTACGTGAAGCCCTCAGTTACGAGCCGTCTCAGCAATGGGCACCTGACTTTATTGTCGTCGTTGCCTTCTTTATTTTTTTCACTGTCCTGACGGCCGCAGCCATGGAATGGATCAATGTTCACAAGGGTGGCTCGCTGACCAAGCTGTATGCACCAGGCAAGGCGCCGAAGCCTCGCACGGTCGAAGAAGAAAACGAACGTCGCAGGCGGCAGCAAGAAGTCATTGATGGTATGGACGCCGTTGCTACAGGCACCACGTTCTCTTGGCATCATATCCATTACAAGGTCCCGTTCAAGAACAAGGAATTGCATCTTTTGAATGATGTGTCTGGTATAGTCAAACCCGGCCATCTCACCGCGCTTATGGGTTCCTCTGGTGCAGGCAAGACCACCTTGCTGGATGTCCTTGCTCGTCGCAAAACCATTGGCAAAGTGGAGGGTCGTATCTATCTCAACAATGAAGCATTGATGAACGACTTTGAGCGCATCACTGGTTACTGTGAGCAAATGGACATACATCAGCCTGCGGTCACTGTGCGCGAAGGCCTCCGATTCTCTGCTTATCTGCGTCAAGAAGCCAGCGTACCAAAGCACGAAAAGGATGAATATGTCGAAAAGATCATTCAGCTATTGGAAATGGAAGACATTGCCGACGCGCAAATTGGTGAACTCGAGACCGGTTATGGTATTTCCGTGGAAGAGCGCAAGCGACTGACGATTGCCATGGAGCTTGTTGGCAAGCCTCAGCTCTTGTTCCTGGACGAACCGACATCAGGTCTTGACGCTCAAAGTTCCTACAACATTATCCGTTTCATTCGCAAGCTTGCCGATGCAGGCTGGCCAGTCCTTTGCACGATCCACCAGCCGTCTGCCATCCTGTTTGAGCAGTTTGACCATCTGATGCTACTTGTTCGCGGCGGCAGGACAGCCTATTTTGGCGAAATCGGCCCTGACGCACGCACCATGATTGAATACTTTGAATCAAACGGTGGACCGAAATGCGCCCCTGACGCGAACCCGGCTGAATACATTCTGGAGGTCGTTGGCGCTGGTACAGCTGGCAAGGTGACTCGGGACTGGGCGGAAGTGTGGGCCAACTCCAAAGAAGCCAAGGCACTAGACGAGGAACTGGAGCAGATCCATCAGACGGCCAATGAACATCCCACGCGCAAGGCGCTCACTTATGCCACGCCTTTCTGGACCCAGTTCTGGCTCGTGTACAAGCGCATGACATTGGCTTATTGGCGTTCTCCTCAATACAACATGGGTCGGTTCTTGACGATTATGGCAATTGCCTTGCTCAATGGTTTCACCTATTGGAAAATGACTTACACGTCGTCCGACATGCAAAACCGCCTGTTTGCACTGTTTGCGTCTTTCCTTACGGCTTACTTTTTGGTAAGATCATGAATTGTCTCTTTCTTTCTGTCAGCGCTTAACTGATCTTGTTTCCACGCTAGATTGTCCTCGCTCAACCAAAGTTCATGACTGAGCGTCTCTATTTCCGTCGCGAGTACGCCTCCCGCTACTATGGATGGATGCCTTTCGCGTTTACTTCTGTTCTGGTGGAGATCCCATACATTTTGGTGTTCAGCGCGGCATTCATGTGCGGCTTTTACTGGACAGCGGGTCTTGTCAACACCCCTGCAGCAGGCGGCTACTTCTACTTGATGATGGTTTTTTTCGTCTGCTGGGCTGTCACGCTTGGATTCGTGATTGCATCTGTTGCCGAGACAACTACAGCCGCGGCTGTCCTTAACCCTCTGGTTGTCTCCATGCTGGTCCTCTTCTCGGGTTTGATGCAAACGGCGTCAGCGATGCCGCGTTTCTGGAGTGCCTGGATGTATTGGCTCGACCCGTTCCATTACTATATCGAAGGATTGGCAGTCAACGAGCTCGAGACTTTACCCGTGGAATGCAAGGACTTTGACTTTCTGCAACTCAATCCGCCACCCGGTGAGACGTGCGGCAGCTACTTTGAGAATTTCTTTGCCTCTGGAGGCTCTGGTTACTTGGACAATCCTAACGCGACGGAAGCATGCAGATATTGTCCGTACAAGTCTGCTGAGCAGTTCTACTCGACGACTTTTGGCTGGGACGCTGCTCACAAATGGCGTAACTTGGGTATCATTATTGGGTTCTTTGCATTTAACACAATCGTCTTTATGATACTGTGTTACTGGAAACGCAAGGCCAGACGTTAAAACATATCTTCATTGTCTCCCATTTACCCCTCAAAAAGATTCATCTTTCATCTATCATCATCCCATTACATTTATCGTACATACGCATGCCATAACATGTAACAGTATCTGAATAAATAAAGCTTTTATAGCTTCAACTGTTGATGGATCTTTTATAAGAAGTTTATACACATCTCGGCACTTTGCGGTCCTGCGACTAGCGGGCAGTAATCCACATGAATGTGCTCACGACCTTCCATTGGACTCTGTAATATCGACTGTCATGGCATACTCCACCAGTCGATAACGTACTACTCGCTGGCTCAAGCATCACATTATCCTGATATGCGTATTTTGGTCTCTCGTTATCAGTGTAAGATTCTTGTAGAAAGACATTCTTCGACACATGAGATACAAAAACGCAAATTCGCCCACAGCCTAGACAGTCGCTGCCATTACGGCGTAGTCGGGTGTTGTGAAGAATACCATCGTTGCTGTGACCTGGAGGGCAAGACTATCAAACAGAATATGGTGGTTATGCCAGCTATCCGCTTATTACCGGTCGCGACGAATTAATCCGTGTCGAATTCTCCATATATACTAGCTTGCCCACAGAGGTTGATCAACGCAAGCTCAGCAAGACAGCAGAATGCTTAAACATATAGGTACTGTGTCTTATGCTTGCGATAATCACGAATTGAGATAAAGCTGAACGCATGTCATTTAGGTTATTCTTTCGACATACTGCAACCGTCTTTTGACAGGAACGTGGGATGGCCTGCTGGTTTCAGAAATACTAAGTAGTTCTTGAAAAATCCTACTAAACTACATGGTGCAATCTTCACAATGCTCCCAGTGCATGCGCAATGTGACGCATTAAATAAACGAAAACGCATTCACACACTGGTCATGAATTCTGTGTCTTGTTGTCGCTCGTCGTGTCGCTGCTAATAGGATATCGAGCTGTTTCTTCAGCTATTTTGGGCTTGTTTTGCCGTTCTCGCCATGATCTGAGTCGTTCTTCGTCACCTGGGCGTAACCAAGTGCCATTTGTGTCTCTGTTGCCAAATCATTATTCAATGCGAGAACACTAGGTCGCGCTTGTGTTGATATACTTGCTTCTGATACTCTTTTAAAAGCGGTTGAAAGACGTAGACCCCAGTAACTACGCCAATGCCGATGGCAGTAAGAACAGGAACAAATCGATTGGAATACATGGTGAAACCGGGGTATTGGGTTGCAGAAAAGTCCACTGAAAAGCAGAGCAGCGTCGGGGCCTCATCACAGGAAGCAAAATGAAGCGTATTAGCAAACCGAGCTCATCAAGCAGACTCGCAAGCTATCTCACACAAAGATAATCATTCTGGTTAGTTCTTTTGGATATGCAGAGAAGCGTACACATAAAGCTATGCGCAAGTCCTGTGATGTCAAGTAAGACACCAAATTTGATACACCCTTGTTGTAAAAGAAGAGAATGCATTTCCTTTTCTTTTTGCTTTTCTGAGATCATGTCGAGCCGCACTCCCTTTACTCGGCAGCTTGCGCCTGTTCTTGGTGGAAAGCATGTCAATGATGATCAGTCAGATAAGAATGAAGGCATGCATTCAGGGAACCGTGGGATTGAATAGCGATATTTACGGAGTGGAAGCAGAAAATCCATTGAACGAACTGTCTTCGGCAATACAGGGAAAAATGAAAGGCGCGGCGCAAATGGTGAAATCTATTCCCAGAAACGTGATGAATGGAGACAATGGTGAAGAAAAGAAAGAAGAAGGAGAAGCGAGGGAAGAACAGACACCAAAAAGATGCTACAAACTCCAGTTCCCACATCCATTGCGTCCAGCCGAGCCTGACAAACTTGTCCAGGGTTTACAGCTGAATGCATTAAAATATCTTGTACTGAGTGCTATGGGATGCTACGTCTTTGGACGTCTGAATTTCAGCTACATTTTAGGTTTCATGGTCGTTGCCGCAGGTATGCTATAGTTTTCCTCGAAAAGGACAAGTGAATGACTTTGTAACATGCCGTGCCTCAGGTGCCTTGGCGTACTGGCTTGTGGGACGAGAGACACAGCAAGGTCTGGATTGGCAACTGGAAAAGCTGGAAGGCGCTAGAACGGTAGGAAGCTATTGAGAAACATAGATAACGAACTGTTCATAGTCTCACTATTTGTACGAAAACCCAGCTCTACAAGAGACGAGGAGAGACCGTGGAATGGCTAAACTACTTTGTGGAAAAACTTTGGCGAAGCATTGATCCCAAGTTCTTTGTCGCAGTGGAAGACATCTTGGAAGATGCGCTTGAGAGTATTGCTCCTGCTGTGATTGTAAGGCTTTTTCATTTCTTTTGACATCTGAATGATATCATGTATTTAATCGTCCTAGAGTGCTGTCAAAGTTACCGATTTTGATATTGGTGTCCATGCTCCAAAGATCCAGAAGTAAAGCTGTAAAGCTATGTGAGAAACTATCTTTCTCTTTTGCTGACGTCAGGCGCTTTTACAGGATCCGTATCTTCCCTCCAGTGCCTGGACAGCCACAAGAAGCCTTGGTATTTAAGGAGAAATATTCGATTACAAATGTCTTGAGAAGTAACTGCTTTTTGGTAGTTTGGTGAGGTTTCTTTTGGCTTCCATGCAAACCCCGTTGCTTCGCTTGCCCAAAGCCGTCGTGCTACTTCGGCCCCACCAGGCATAGCCATACGATTCAAAACGAAGCTCAAGGCTCCCATCGATATTAAAGCTGAGCTAACTAAGCTTCGAGGCAAACTTCGGTTCAAGCTCGTGACGAG
Organism: Thermomucor indicae-seudaticae; assembly: GCA_000787465.1. Taxonomy (NCBI): domain Eukaryota; kingdom Fungi; phylum Mucoromycota; class Mucoromycetes; order Mucorales; family Lichtheimiaceae; genus Thermomucor; species Thermomucor indicae-seudaticae. The sequence goes on from JSYX01000054.1 coordinate 86,357, forward strand.
CCCGGACCTTCCGTTTTTATCCAAAGTAACCATTTCCTTGACAAGTGTCCCCGACATCGATACTGGGGTTATGCCTCTATCAAGGCACATGAACGTGATGCGGGTAAGAAGTCTGATAAGGGGAAACTTTCGTCTTGTTATCACTGAGCGAACTGTTTGTGAAGTTGCCCATGGTTAAGGCACTCTTGAATGAAGCCATAAAGATTGGATTTTCCGATATGATTGATCCGAAATGGTTGACTATCGATGTAAAGGAGATGATTGGTGCCGCAACGAAGGATACGACAGCCATTGGCGTAATTATGGTTACAGTTCGAGAAGCGGCAAGGAGTGAAGCGATGAATATGAAGGATATGCAGGACTCGTATGCTTCGATATCCTTGAGTAATCAGCCGAAACACAGTCCAACACCCACGACTCGAGTCCTTACGAATGACAAGAACCCAAGGTGGAATGAAAACTTGTACATCCTGATTGGCCAAAGTATGCCACATATATCTGTGTTTGGCACTGCTATATATCTGACTATATACGTTAGATGAAATCGTGTCAGACGCGACGGTTGATGTCAAGGTTTGGGATGCAGACAAGGTCAAGCCGGATGATATGTGGGGATGCGCATCCATACCTGTCAGGGACATTGTTAAAGCCAATCTGGACAAACTGGGCAATGTCACTCATTGGACCAAAGAAGAACATACCGTATTCGATGGGTAAAAGAAAGAACAACAGGGCGTTTGACCCTCGCTGGACGTCTCACTGCTGACATGTATATGACCTTAGTTGGATGCCCATTGATGGCAAGGAAAGGTTAGCGGCATCAAAAGTGTGCTTAAACTTTAAGCTGTCTTTCCATCCGAAATACATGGTGCCTATTGCATCCATCTTTTCAGGTCTAGAAAGACAAAAGTCAGAGGAAGAGAGAAGATGGGAACAAGAACAACTCCATCCTAGTCATAAGAGCGGTAATTTTATATCATAGACTTCAAAGTTGACCGGGCTTATTCACTGTTATCTGCAGGTATCCTGACAGTGCGGATTATCGAGGCTTCTGAACTAGAGATTGGTGATCCACAGGTCTTGACGGCAGACGAGTTCAAGCATCCATATAGTTCCAATCAAATTGTCGATCCCTATGCCGTTCTCTATGTCAATGATCACAAAGTATACATGACCCGAGCAAAAATGCGTAACCCCAGTCCGGTACGTCCTAGATGCCTCTTTCTGTTGCCCCGTTAAATAGGCCCATTGTTTGATTAGCACTGGAACGCGGATACAGAGCAGTTCATCAAGGATTACGATTCGGCATTTCTTCGAATATCCGTCAAGGCATCGTTTGATCTAGAACGGGATCCGGTATTAGGCACACGCGTGTTCTATTTGAGCGACATGTTTGGAAATCAGCCGGACAAGGTCAGTAGTTAGCAAAAGTACGCAATCAGTACAAGACGGATGACAATAAAGGGAAATGTACAGTACAAGGAAAGCGAGCGATGGGTGGCTCTGGCAAACGGTATCGGATTTGGCAAAGTTCTGTTAAACCTCAAGTACAAGCCCATAAAGCTGACGTTGCCACCAGAACTCCGTGGATCAGGTACGCTCATTGTGCATCGTGGCGATCAAAGGTAAAATAACACCGTGATAGATGTGGCCACCATGATTATCGATGAAATTCGATTCACGAGTTTAAAAGCGCCATTCTCGTCCGAGGATCTGCGCTTCACCAAAGCTGTGCTTGCGCTCAACGTTGATCCTGTCATTATCAAGCGCCTAAAATCGGCCGATTTCAAGCTGGAGGATGAAAACAGGGCAGACACGCAAAAGGATATCATCTGGTCTAAGCGGCGGGTGTATTTTCCTCTGATCATGCGTTACAGAACCGCCTTGTACGTGCATTTGTTCCAGGGGGCCTTCACGTCCGCGAAGGCGACCGGCCGCTTATGGCTGAAGACTGTATGCGATCATGTTTGGCAAGAAGCCACGGTTGAATTGCATGGCTACGTTTCCGAGGGATCAAAGGAAGCCAACAGGAACGAAGATGACTGGAGTACAGGCGATTGCTTTGGACAAGCCAAAATCCGCTTCAGAGTTGTTCCCGGGTTCTCGCCTGTCCACAGCCACCTGCAGTCGTTCAAGGAAGACATGGTCGGGGCTGATCCGTTCCATGACGAGACATTGAGAAGCAAAGTAAAACAATCGATCAAAGAAGAACAGGCTTTAGCCGAAGAGCATGTGCGGCAACAGCAAGAGGATCTTGGGCGGCGTGCATCCAGTGTTACTGAACTGTCAGCTGAATATGGAGAAGAGGACGTAGAAGCCGATGAGCGCTACTTCAGCGACTTGCGCGAGTACTCAAAGCGTCATCCAAAGATCCCAAAATATGGACCGCTGCGTAAGTTGTCTTGGAGTACAGATGCAATTCGCCACAAGGTCGAAACGTTTAGAGGGGGATTCAATTCCGAAAGGAGAGCAAGCCGGTCGGTTGCAAAGGAATGATCTGTCTTCGTGCTGTTTGGCTCTTATTGTGATGAGGTAGCAGATGATTTTTGACTATTAGCGGTGCAGATTTGCTTTAGAGTTTCTCATGCGTTTAATGTCCAGTTATCATATCATATAAGAAGAATATTTCGCTGTTAAGTGTACGGTACAGGGAAGGTCCTTTGATTCTCGTAGAGAACATGAAAAGCAAACTTATCGCTCGTTTTGGCGACTTTCTATTGTTGAGACGGCATACAGATTCTTAAGCTAACAAAGGCAAGCTATACTGAAGGGTTTAAGTGTTCAGCTGCTCGAAATATTGTACAGTTGCAAATGTCAAACGTAACAAGTCTTCGCTTACCGCAGAGCTATTTTTGGACTTTTAGCAGAGAACCGATCTACTGTCCCAGCTATCATGCCATTTCAGCCGTGATGTTAACAAGCTTCTTTCACTGTCCATACAGTGCAATGCTTTCCAAGAACCAACAGCGGACCACATCCGATACCGAGAAAAAGAATAGAATGCACGTGCAAAAACCATCTCGTACATGCTGTGCAAAGATCGTCAATACAATTTAAGCATTCAAGTTTCACAAGTCAGAAGCGCAGATGCCCGTTGCTGGTACACATGATGATCGGCCTCTGGTGAGCCGCGGTAAGAGGCATAAAAGACTGCTCTATTCTTTTGCGGTATTGGCGGACAATCCTCCCATGACACTTCGAACCGAAATTTGGGTAAACTTATTCCGCTCATTAAGTGCCTCATATCAAGTCGGAAACTTTTCCCGCTTCGACACCATAGCTAGGAACAGTTTTGCCTTTGTTTTATGGCATAGCAGACGTTTTGTATCGTTGGACACGGTCACGGGGATTAAGATGATATAGCCACTGAAGTAGATGTGGCACATCGTTAACTTTTGCAAAATCGCGACAACTGAGAGCGACAGGACGAGTTGGAAAATCTGTGTTCAACTTTCCAGGTACGTCCAGGGCTCGAAGCATAAACCTGTTAAATGGGAGTAAGCGACCGATTAGATCTACGTATATAGAATGAATTTCCCCGAAGGATCTGAGTAACATACAGGCATAGGAAACTGTTTGCAACGCAAGGTGGTTTGATACGCATTACTTACGCTTGATAGATTTTCTTTATTTTGTTTCCTGGGAACCGGATTCGGGTTTTCAGAATATGCGTGGGCTCAAGAGCTGCTGGCCTTTCTTCAGCGCTTCGTTGCTCTCTCTGTTCGGTCGCACCATTGGACATTGACGAGACTCATGTTGTCATACATTGAACTAAATACCAATGATCCCTTTGTATCACACAGCATGGCAGGGTCAAACATGGTACCGAAATCAAAATAAGATTCGCGAAAATTATATAAAAGTGACAGACAAAGACAAGAACCAAAAGCTCAAACGCAGCACACTCAACCGACCAAAATGCGCTTTGCTTCTACCTCGACGACTCTACTGGCAGGATTGTCGTTGGCTATGGCCAGCGGCCAATTGGCCAATGCAGCTGATTGCGAGAACCCACCTTACGTACGCTGCGATGGTAAGGCTATCATCGTTGGTCGCCTTTCATGACATATTGTACCTGACAGTGGTCTGCTTTGCTCAAAGGTATTGGGTTCACTGGTTCAAGCTGTTGCACCGAGGGATACGAGTGCAGGAAGCAAAACGATTACTACCACCAATGCGTACCAGGTACAGTTCCGTTCATGATTGTGCAACCGACCCAAAGTATTAACTTTCACATAGTTGACACCAGCAGCCCCTCGTGCAGCCAAGCTTATGGTCAATGTGGAGGTAAATCTTACTGTAACACTTGAGCAGATTGAAAAATACAGGATTTGTTAAATGTGTTATTGTTGTATTCTCTAGGTAAAGATTATACTGGCGCGACTTGCTGTGTCAGCGGATACGAATGCCTCAAGGCCGATGTCTGGTACTCTCAATGCTTGCCCAAGTACCAGTGGAGCATGTATCCGACTCTCATCGATGGAGTTGTTCCGAATGCGAGAGTATCCAGTACTAACCCACCCTTGTTTCTTGAACAGGTTCATCCGCTTCCTCGGTCAATCCTTCCAGCGTTACTGCAGTGTCCACCGTACCGACTACTTCTTCGCCTGCCTCAAAGACTGCCATTAATATGAAGACGACCACTACCACGACCACGACCACGGCCTCTGCTAAGCCCACCACAAGGTCTGCTACTAGTTATGCGTCCAAGACCATAACCTCTTCGTCGTCCCAAACCTCGTCTAACTATACTGTCATTGCTGGCGGAGCTTCGGGAAGTGGCACTACCACTCGATACTGGGATTGCTGCAAGGCTTCCTGTAGCTGGCCCGGTAAGGCATCTGTGACCTCCCCGGTTGCCTCCTGCGCCAAGGATGGCGTCACTCTTGTCGATAGCGACACTCAGGTACGTATGTCAAAAGAACAACCTGCGACTGTTCTAACTAAATCTCATGTTCCTCCCTTTATAACATAGAATGTTTGTGTTGGTGGCTGTATGCGTCCCAGATAAGAGAGACTCTTCGCTCTCCTTCTAATCAGTTGTTTGCAAAATAGCTGCTTACATGTGCAACGACAACCAACCTTGGGCCGTTTCGGATGATCTTGCCTACGGTTTTGCTGCTGCCTCGATCAGCGGCGGAAGTGAATCGACCTGGTGTTGTGCCTGCTATGAGCTTACCTTTACCTCCACTGCTATTGCTGGCAAGAAGATGGTTGTTCAAGTAACCAACACTGGTGGTGACCTGGGATCAAACCAGTTTGACTTGCAGATTCCTGGCGGTGGCGTTGGCATTTATAACGGCTGCCAGTCTCAGGTACCGTATAACTGAATGGTCAACGTGATGATCATGCTAGATTTCCTTTCCCTCTAACTGTCTCTATTAGTGGAACACTAGTTCTGATGGCTGGGGCCAACGCTATGGTGGTATCAGCTCCGAATCAGAATGCGCTACTTTGCCTTCTCAGTTGCAAGATGGTTGCGAATTCCGGTATCGTATCAGGTCTTTCATATTTAAGATTAGGTTACAGCAAATAACTTCCTCTCTTGGATAGATTCAACTGGTTCGAGAACGCTAATAACCCATCCGTGACCTTCAAGGAAGTGACCTGCCCAGCTGAGCTGGTAAAGAAGACTGGATGTCAGCGCACTTAGACAAGAATGGCGCGGGACAAGACGATTTTGCAACAGGATTGTACGCCACAGACAAACTTTTCTCTTTTTGGTCTTCAATCGTAAAGCTCATTTCTTATCTGTGAATTGTCGACGAAATAAAGCCGTATTTTAACTTTAGGAGAAAACCCAAAGTATCCTAGCCATGCTTTTGCTTACAGACTATATTGAGGTCAAAACGGATAAGTTTTCCTTGAGATCTTTATTTAGCTTTGTTATGTTCCTAAGACAGTAAATACGTACCAGCTGCTAATGGGATAAAAAACGTTAGAGCCATGAAGACATGCTGGTCATGTCCGGGCTTCATAAACATTCATCCCACGTTTTTATCGTAATTTGTTGCGCGCCGTATTTATTCAACAAAACAAGTAGAAGGAGTATCGAGGGACGACGGAGAACCGGGCAAGCAAACACGAAGAGAAGCGGAATGGACGCTCTCGCCTCCGATTCGGATGGTATTATTGTCGCTACACCCGTTTAGTACAGCGGGCAATGAGTAAAAAGTCCTATACCGTTACAAGCAGGATGAATACCAGCCTTGATAAGTTCTTTGAGAAGGGCATGGTTAAGGAGTATCGCAAAACGTTTGCGATGGGGTCGGCCTGAATTGGTCACGAGGAAAGAGCATGGCGAAACGGTTTTGGTGGGGTCAGTATATATGTATAAAACATGGCATGTTTCTCCTATCAAAACCTCACGAAAACCGCCAATGATCGTTTTTGGTGATGCTATGTTTGGGAAGAATAATACTGCAAGGATGAAGGGGAAAGCCAATGTCCTGTCGAAAAAACTTAAACAGAAAGGAAAAACCTGGCGAGTCTGTGGTGATCACGGTGGACGAATATAACACATCCAAGGTTGGTCCAGAGGACTTAACGGTTCTGCGTATTAAAATGCTCATTTTCGTTTCTAGGTTTACTAAGATTACCAATCTTGGAAACAGAACCTTCTTCAGTCAAGGTTTCCCCTTTCACTCGACTGGGTTGGGAATCTGCGATGCATTTGACACTTTCTGATCGACAATCGGTTTTCCATGCTTCTCTCACCACTCGGAAGTAGTTTCTCATTCACGCCCCGGATTGTCCCGCAGTTGTTACCATAAGAGTCGTTGTAGTCACGGTTTTTGGCTATCGTTAACTTCTTTTGCCCCAACCGAACGTCTGCACTTGTTTTCGTTTTGTACTTCCGCCTTATCCATGGTTTTACTGAAACCAACAGTATTTTCCGCGCCCTTGCGACGATCCGCATGGGGAGCACTGGTGAGCAATGTAACTGAATGGAGCGGGTAAAAGTTTGGTATTAAGGACCATTCCAGTCTCAGCAAACCCGCACGCATGCAACTACATTATCAGATCAATCAAGGCTTGCCAAATTACGGGCTCGGCTGGCTGCTGAAGATGCCCAATCGCTTGATGATTTTGTCAACCCAGGATTTGCGGGTAAATTGGCACCGCAGGAAGCTTTGGAGCTCAAGGAGACGGTAGTGGAAGAAGGCAAAAAAGTCAAGACAAGCAAACTGTTTGTACTCTAAGAAAAGAGGGAGGGAGGGGGTTCCTTGTCGGTAACAACTGAATCCCTGTTTTCAGAAAACAACCTCGATTGCCGGAATGGTTAAAGACCGAGATTCCTGTGGGCCAAAATTTCTCACGTATTAAGAAAGATTTGCGTGGGCTGAACCTCCATACAGTGTGCGAAGAAGCTCGGTGTCCCAATATCAGCGATTGTTGGGGTGGTGGTGAACATCAGACGGCTACAGCGACGATCATGTTGATGGGTGATGAATGCACACGAGGATGCAGATTCTGCTCTGTAAAGACAAACCGCACACCCAAGCCATTGGATCCAAACGAACCTGAGCATACAGCTGAAGCAATTAGTCGGTGGGGTTTGGATTATGTTGTGCTGACTAGTGTCGACCGTGACGATTTACCGGACGGTGGATCTATGCATTTCGCTGAAACTATTCGAAAGATTAAGTCGAAGTAAGTTTAAAATGGATATGGAACAGAGATAGGAGTTACATGTATATACATGACCTTTTGTAGGGCACCTCATATACTAGTCGAATGCTTGACTGGTGATTTTGGTGGATCCCTGGATTGCGTTGAAACCGTTGCCAAGTCTGGCCTAGACGTATATGCCCACAATATCGAAACCGTAGAAGCCCTAACACCCTATGTGCGCGACCGCCGTGCTGGCTTCCGGCAGTCACTGAATGTCCTCAAGCACGCAAAACACGTTAGGCCTGAACTGATCACCAAGTCGTCCATCATGTTGGGCTGTGGTGAGACAGACGAAGAGGTACAACACGCACTTGAAGAACTTCGCAAGGTCAACGTAGACGTTGTTACTCTTGGTCAGTACATGCGACCGACGAAACGACACATGAAGGTACACGAATACGTGACTCCAGAGAAGTTTAAATATTGGGAAACGAAGGGTTTGGAGATGGGCTTCAAATATGTGGCAAGCGGCCCGTTAGTCAGATCAAGCTATAAAGCCGGTGAATTCTATATCAGCAACATCATCAAAAAGAATAAGTCAGCACATGCATCTTAATAGTTAGATCTACATGAATAAATTGTATAACCCTTTGCTTGTAGCCCGGTTTGGCGTTTCAAACTACCAGCACTCCTCATAAGGCGGTAAACTGAATTTCAGGTTTGTTCGATCAATAACAATTATCTCTTCGTCTCTCCAGTGTATGTGATAATAGGCTCTTTTTGTTTGCATGGTCATAAGCGGTTCGGAGAGCTTTAGGAACCCTGGTATTCTTTATATGATATTATACAACTAGATGGAATATCTAGTTTTCAAGAACAATACGGTATCTTGCCTTGCCATCGCGCATGGCCTGAACAGCCGCCGGTGCATCCTTCATTGGATACTTGTTGATCCAGGGCTTGACTCCAGTCTTGGCAGCAAATTCGAGCATCTCTTCGATTTGGTCAGGCGAGCCAATCGCGGAGCCGACAATGGCGACTTGTTTCGAGGCCAAAAGGCCAGCCGGGATACCCTTCAATGGCT
>JSYX01000055.1:0-94994 GCA_000787465.1 Thermomucor indicae-seudaticae
GCACTACTCAGTAAAGAAATTCAGGCAAACGGAATATCTTGCATGCTTACATTTTCGGATAGCGGTGTAAACTCGGTTTTGATTGACGCAAAAAAGGAATTCGAGTGGATATTTCTTAATGTTACTAAGATGTGCAAAAGAATCATCTGTAAGCTTACCAAAAATGTAACGATCTGAATCCCTGAAGGGAACTCATTTTCGGAATGGTGGTATTTGGACGTTCTTTAATGCAAACTTGCTCGCTGAAGCTCGCTTGGCCTGCCTTCACCGTTCCAAACGGATTCAGCGATTTGATACAGATTCTTCGCAGCGTTGATGTCTCGATTCCAAAGTATACCGCAGTTTTTACTAAAGAATAAGCAGTGACAAATTCATGCTGTACCTGAGAAGACAGATATTCATCTATCTTTACAACTACGACTTCACGAATTCTCTCTCGCCTTTTAAGATTATTCCATAGCTTTTTCACAAGTGCTGGTCGATGCCCTTTAAACTTGAGACCGCCATCTTGATTAAACATTCCAGTACCAAAAACGACAAAACGTTGTGTGAAGCGGCTGCGAGGAATATCACTTACGAAGCTGTTAATGAACGTCGCGGATAAATGTCTAAGGTCAATTCGAACGAAGAGAGTGCGTCGATGATGCGTTTGCAGATAACCAAGCCAAAGGACAGAATTCGTCTTCAAAGAAGACACAATTGTTGACGGACGAGATGATAACAGTAGAAGCTACAATGGGCGGTCGAAACGGAAGGGCCAGAAACAATACCGAAATGGTCATTACAGAACACCGTTTAGAGCCTCCTTCAATCGTGATGACATACAAAGATACCTACTTGTCACCCTCGGGAGAAGTATACTACTCAAAAGACCGTAAGCTTGTCGCTCGAAAGTTGATGCCGTTCAATGAGATGTGTACCAAAGTGTTTCCAGTCGGTTGGGGAACCGTTGATCGTGTTTTGTTTCCTGAAGCTCGTGCCTTAATTCTTCACACTGGCAAAGCAGTTGTTCTCGATCAACAAAAGTTTGCTAACTTTGGAAAGCAATTCAGCCAGTTACTCAAAGTCAATTGGCCAGAAGTGTATGGACCGATTGAACTAAATGGAATCGACAAAAATGAGAAAGCTGAGAGAAATGCACAAACTTATACCCAGGCAAGAAAAAGTGTAACAAATATTCGAAAGGTCAGCAATGTAGTCAATGGCTCAAGACTTGATAACAAGAGATGAAGAACGTAAAAAGCCCATAAACCATTTGTCTGGTAGTTCCCATTCGTGAACATTTTTGGTTTGGCGGCTGGCGGCAGACTACGTTAATCATCAGCGCAGTCGACCAGCGCGAAAAAGTTCTTAAAAGTGCAAATTCGACTCACGCATTTTCAAATACCGTATAACACACGTCCCTCCTTGCCAACCTTTTTGCACAGAAAGGGGGTGAGGGTCATCCATTGGCAACAATCACGGCCAAGTGTCCTTGCTGCTGCGTTATATCACAGGAAAATGCATCATGACTTCGCGATCGAAACGTGTTTATGCCGCATTTCTCGCTAAGATGCATTATCCTACGGGTAGGTAAAGTGATCACAGTGATGCTTACTGTACCGGGGTTGTTGCATAAGAAGAGTCTCCGACACGACACTTGTTCCGACGTTTTTTTTCACTCTATTTTTCGTTTCTTCCTACAATGTTGGCATTTATTGCTGCACTAACGGCAGCAGTCTACGTGACGAGTGTCACTGTCTCCGGTGCGCTGACACTCACGACGCTCGACAAACAAATCACGCAAGAGATCTTTGGTCACCATGTGTTCCTGAGAAAATTCCTGGTCCTTATCGACTGTCTGTGTTCGTTCATGGCCGAGGCACCTCTACATTTACTCGTCATCAAGGTCGTTGGGGTGAAGCTGACTCACTGGCTTGGTGGCTTCAGTAAGTTGAATGACGCGGCTAGTTAGCAAGACTTAACCGAGTGATTATTTCAAGACTACACGCTCGCGTGGTTGGCGTACTTTGTGGATATTGGCATCATGGGTGCCTTGGTTCTCATGTTTGTCGAGAGCTTGTGTGAAAAGGAAGTGGTAGAGGAAGCCATCAAGGATCTAGTGGGAGGTGAACCTGCTGACCCTGTCGAAAGCATTTTGAGGTAAAGGGCCCGCGCCCCCTTTTAACCCAGGATCAAGTACTCAACAAGTTGTTGGTTAGCTTCAATTACTTTAATCACCTAGTGAACCCCACATGGACACCAGAGGACATTATCATGTATCCAAACAGTAAGTTCCTTACTGCCCTTACTAATGCTAGCCAGAGCAAGTGGTGCTAAAAACGATGCTAGTCAGTTACGCGACGAGTGAGGAGTCCAACAAGGCGGTTGAACTCACGAATGATTACGACCAACCACGAAAAATGCTTTTGGATGTGTATGCATGGTCAAAGGCAGCACCTGGCAACAACCTTCGCCCTGTTTTGGTCCATATTCACGGTGGTTCCTGGAGATTTGGAAGCAAAAACATGCTTTATCCACATGAAAAGCTGCTCATTACAAACGAAAACTGGGTACCTCTTGTTTTTCCACCAAAGATCTTTTAGCAGGACATTGACTAAACTCTGTGTGATGATAGGTCGTTGTCAATATTGGCTACCGATTGGCACCCAAGAACCCTTATCCTACACACCTGCAGGACGTGAAACGTGCTCTTCGCTGGGTAAAGCGATGCATCAGTGCATTTGGCGGTGATCCCAACTTTATCGTTTTATCAGGTAAAAAGGAAGGAGGAACGATATCAGCGATTCTTTTTTTGACGCATCAATTGTTCCTAGGTGATTCTGCCGGTGGCCATCTTGCCGCTATGGCAGCTTTCACTGCCAATGAAAAAGAATATCAGCCAGGTAACATACCAATCAATCACCTTGATTCATTCACTGCATAATACTGACTTGACAAAGGCTTTGAGGACGTCGACACCAGTATTCGTGGCGTCATTTCGATCAACGGTGTATTGGATGTCCAGAGCGATCATAGCCGTGCGGAATACTTTATGCAAAAGGTCGCCATGAAGTCGACAGTAGATACCAAATTCCTGTCACGCCACTCGCCTATCGATAACATTGCAAAAGCTAAAGAAACCGGTCATCTCGTCCCTTTCCTTGTGATAACAGGCGGTAGAGATGGTGCGGTAGACTACACCATCGCTGAACGATTCAAGGCTGCTTATGATCATGGTAAGCTATCGCTATGTGCATAAGCTTTCATCTATGTCTAACTCCCCCTCCCCTTTTATTAGCAATCAATAATGACAAAACATCCGCTTCCCAATGCACCCTTCTGTGTTTACCGGTAAGCTGCCCGTCAAAATTCGGATACAACTTGTGCGCTAACTGATATACTTCAGGCTGCCCACCACGTCTGTCACCTCAGCTGGTCTCCACGTGCTCTTTACATGTCCAGAATGATTCAAGTCTGGTGCCATCAACTCTATAACCACCAGCGCAACTGATAGTTACCCCCTCTTTTTTTTATCCTGTACAGAACAAACGCAACATCGCGCAATGATGACGATGTATTTAGTGGAAGTTCGTGTAAAGAAACAAGATATCTTGATCGGGACAAAAGCAGCGCGGAGGGATCTAGCGAAAGAAGAAGGTTTTTCTATTTATCTGTCATCTTCTGTTAGGGTCTGCACTGTAAGTTGTTTAATTCACTAATTACCTGCTGGCTTTTTGGCTGGAAGTTTCTTGCCACGTAAAGTCTGGCCAGTCCCAGTGAAAGCGCCCTTATTCTCTTGGTCTTGGTCCGGATGTTTCGGTAATATCACCGGATATCCGAAAAATAGCTGCCCGAACGGTAGATTCAGTGGACCATCGTCATCAGGATCGAACGCTGCTTGCTGGTCCATGTCCATGTCTTCTGCAGGCTTATTATTTTGCTTTAAAGCACTTTCACAACAAGGCTGATTAGATAAATCAACCATTGGGATACGGGAGACTTACTCTTTTCCTTTACCGCGCAAGGACTGGCCGCTTCCTTCGAATGCCTTGAATCCAGCCTTTCTCGGCTCTACGTCTGCAAGCATTTGGCTTTTCTGCAAATCACCTCAGTCACTCTCTCCTTTGAACTTGATAAAAATAGTTCCTATACCATGGTAGGTCCAACGGGTGCCCGTTGCTGAGAGGGCTCGACGTAGCCAACGGGTGGTGCAAAATCCACCTGTTCATGATAAACGTTCAGTTCTCGCGCCTTCAATTGACAAGAAGAGAAATACTGTACCTCTAAATCTGTTTCAACAATCGATATTCCTGAATGCTCCTCAAAATTAGGCCTGACGTCTAATACTTTGATTGCATAAACTTTGTTATTGTAATTAATTTGGATCACGTCTCCCAACGTCAACGTTGAGAAATTTCGAAGCGCGTTTTCGAGGCTACAGGCAGACAGGTAGGCAGATCAGTTACCTTCCTGTAAAGGTCATACAGCATACATACACCGCTTTTGGGTCACTGATATCCAAGAAATCTGTGGACTGCGGTTGAATCTTGACAAAGGATCCTAGAGGAAGCGTTGTGTTCTTGACTTCTACCAAATCATTTGGTTCCAGATGCAGCGTCTCCATCATCTGTGGTGGTGTGAATACGGTATATCATCCTTTTGTCGTAGAAATTGTTGTTTACCCATTGAGGAAAATAAGCTCGTCCTTCTTCAGCGACAAACTCGAGTACACCAGCATGAGTCTGTCTGTTTTCTGTTGGGTTTATCAGACGAAAGATCATTGGGTATGATATATTCAATTGTGCTGCAACGTGCCCAGAGTAGCTTTAGCTATAGCGAGAGAGAGGGGGAGAGAGGGAGAACGCAGTGTTCCGTCTTACATAGTTTCTCGAGCGCTGACTGTGGTAGAATAACTAGGGCAGAAAGTTAATATCTTTGGCGGTAGTAGTAGTTGCGAAAGAGAGAACGTTACTCTTTCCGCCGTAATTGACGTTTTCTCTCTCGTTGCCTGATTGCATCATAGCAATGGGATAGGCCCGGTAGTACTCGGAGAATCCTCGATTGGGATTCACAAACCCTGAAAGAGGGTGGTGTCCCAGGTTGCCAAAATAACCGGGTACAAAAGGGTTTTCGTCGTCAAAGTCGCCGTTGAACTGAATGTGTGTTTGATTACGCGCCATGGCTTCTTACGTATACTGATCACGTACCATGCTTTTAGATGAGCTAAATCGATCAAAAACCAAAGAGCGAGCGAGAGAGTGCGTTGAAGCATGAAATTTGCCAGACTCTCCGCGGTCCTCGGACTCTAAATCTCAACACGAACGACGCAAGCAGCGTGGAATGAGGGATCTTGTTTCGCGTTCCCAGTGACCAGCACACGACACTTGGACAACCATGGCCACAGAAACGTCAGAAATGAAGTACATTGTACGTGCTGCTCCAGATCCTGCCTCCCCAACCCTCTTATCGTGAGTTTCGACTCGAATGGTGATTTTGATGCCTGGTTAGACGACACTGCTTGTTTTCATGGTACCTGGAATCAGCAGAGACAGTGTAGCCGACCTAGTCCTTGAACCTCTGAAGCATCCTCTCTTACCAGAAGTGTCCCTGGGCCCCGAAAGCGGTATCCTTTGGACAAAGCTATCTTATTGTGACCGAGCAACCATAAACAAGCCTGGCAGCAGCAACCCACGTTGAAACGCCGAAAAACAGAATCAGTGAGACTTGGATGCCCTGCTTGTATCAAGGAATTGAGTGGTACAATAGTCGCTACATATACTTGGAGACATGGTGGGCCATGATCCACAAAGTCGCTATGATATTGTTCGTTCGAGATTTCCCATACGATGTGAAAGAATGGCTGCAGACACACATTGACACGATAATGGACCGGAGGTACTGTCTAGACTTTACGCTGGCCAGCTTGATGAGGTATGTACGACAACAATCGAAGTTAACGGGTGAGTATTAAACTATTCCTTACGCAGCTTGAAGAAAGTTTGGAAGAGGATCCTGAGGGCATTTGATGCTCTGCTTGTTCTTTTCAGCCAGGCTTCTCATCAATCACTCATTTCAAACGAGCTTATCCAGGTCGCGCTGAAGTTCTGATGGAACTTCTGTTCGTGATTGTTTCAACTTGCGACAGAAGGTCGCTGAGTGTGGTGTCTCACATCTTTACGTTGCCTAATTTGGATGCGAAGGCATTCCAGTTACAGAGTGTAGCCTCAAGTATGTCTCCAAATGGATCTTCGCTTATTCTTTGTTTCTTCTATTGTCGAGACATTTCACGCTTTCACTCTTTTTCTCTCTTCGTTCTTCGCCGTTTACTTACCATACCACGACCGTCATAGCCTTCAGTTCTTCGCAAGGCTACATAGCATATACGAGGAAACCACATCCATTAAAGGGATTCAAATTTAAATCCAAGTTGTGGTCCACCTGCTGACCGGTGGATCGGCGTGACCATTCCCCTGGCTAAGTCAGATATGAAGGTTAACCTTACTTGTGCACTGTCTTGTAAACTGTTTCGTTCAAAGAGAAAGAATCATGCTGTAAAAAGGTTTCCTATTACAATATAGTATGTATGATATCTAGCCCGCAAGATACTATCGACCATTGCTTGCAGAGAGGTAACAGTTTATTGTATGTATGCATAGGGGCTCCTAGCTAAGGTATTTAAGAAGAGGTAGCAGAGTCTGGTTTTGGAAATGCCAAGTCAGACTTTCCAAAATCGATCTTGAAAAAGTCCTCTGTGCTGTTCAGTCTCGGATACGGCACATTAGGCACCTCTTTACCCAAGAACTTGCACAGGGGCTCCCAGCCATCGCCGAGGTTCATGACGAGCAAGCGATCGGCGGGCACTTTTTCCTTGACGTACTTGACCCGCTCTTCAAATTTTCGACAGGTTGCTTCCTTATCGTTTAGGCCCTGGCGGCCACCCATTTCGGCGTCCATATAGATTTCGCGGGCCAAGTCAAACATCCTGCGCGAGCGTGCCAGCCATTCCTCGGGCACCGCGTCGGTGTTCTCCGGGCGGAAGATGGTCTTCATGACGGACCTGTACCAGCTCTCGGGGTCGCGGACGGTCAAGATGATTTTGGCGTCTGGATAGTAGTTCATGAGGCGTTCCCAGAAGCATGTGGTTGGGAAATCGATGGCCGCATCATAGTCCTTGTAGACCTTGTCCCAGTCAACAGGGGCATCCGGGTTGTGGAACGCGTTGGAAAGTCTTCTGGGTCTTGCGTAGGGTCGCTCAGCATATCGATCATATGGTGGGTGCGATAACTGTATAGAACATAAGCAGCGCGTTCGATGGTAATAAAAGCTGAGCATGGACCCTTTACCCCAGTATATTCAGAGCTTCACGCAGACTCGCGGTGCCGGTTCGGCTGTACCCGGCTCCAATGATCTTGAGTGGTGCCATGAAAAAAGAAGAAAGAAAAGGGTTGTGTGCATTCTTCGTTTTCGCGTTGTGGCGGGATTTTATACTGATCTTCGTCAGCTTGGCATACACCTACCAAGTTTGAGCAGTTTGCCGATCGGTGAGGACTCAGCCATCTGATATGTGTAACGGTGCTCTCAAGCATGTCGTCAGAAGACTTAATCTGGAGTGAGAGGGTGACACGAGGGAAGCACTATGGGCCATCCAAGAGACTCAAGAGAGGTGAAAACTTCCAAGCGACTGCATTAGGCCCAAATTTTCAGTCGCAGACTGCGCAAGACACTTTGGACACTCTTTACGGCGTGCTTGAGAGCACTCTAAGCTACAGTCAGTAAACGACCGTCATTCGGAGGATGAAAGAACGACGTCTTTAGGAAACGTCCTACTGCTACGTTTTTTGAAAGACTCAAAGCCTGAGGTCTTTCGAACCCAAATGCATCCTGTCTCATAAAGACGCAGCGCAGATTTCTGCAATAGTGACGACTCGGAGTTGCTGCCGCCTGTGTCTCGGTATATGGCATATGCATCGATCAGAAATTATAGTGACCCCTGCCTTTCGCAACGACTCGATGCCATGAAATTCCGTTGCGAAAGGGCGGGTGTAACACACACTTGCATCTGTCGACCTACGACGAAACTCCAACTTCTTGTCTCAATTACTGCTTTGTATACTGCGTCCAGGGGGTCTCTAACGATACTAAAAGGGTTCCAAGTTATTTTCTAATGTTCTGTAGGTCCTAATTCCCAATGGTTAAAATACCTTACTATCCTCAATAAAGTTACCCTGCTTCACTACACCCTTTGCGCGACATAGATGGCTGGAAAGTTCGGTAAACTTACAGGGAAGATCGTCTGTTGGTTCAAGAGTGAAGGCAACGGCAGAAAATACAATGCCGTGTCTGACATCGAGCAACGCGTCTGGATTCTAAATTACGGCTAAAGGAAGCACAGCTTGACGATGTATTATTGGCGGGATTAGATCCTGCCGTCTGGGACAGAGAATAGTTTTCATTCATCATGACAAATGTCGCCGTAGCTTACAAGCAGGGCAGATTCATTTCTATGGCCCTTGTTCTGTTTACAGAATGAATAACGATCTCGGCGACTCTCCCGTCTCTTATCTATTTTTTATTACTACGACATTTCATGCGACACCGGTTCCAAAAACGACAGAAGAAATACCAGGACATGAATTCACTGGAAAGGGAAAACTGCCGCACAGCAATCATGTTATCAGCTTTCTAGAGGGTGAGGAGCACAAGCCGCTGAAGGATCAACTTGGGCAAGTTCGACGTGCGCCTATGAGAAAGTCGCGTTGAGTGGAAGTTATTCCTCTGCTAAGTCAATAAAAGCATATCATTGGCTTATGTACTTAGTTTCGAATACCGCTTTTTGCAGCGTCTACGGATGTTAGAAAAGTTGACACTCGGTATATTGAAGCAGCAAGAGTTTTCCCTTTGTTGACCCATAATTCTGCATGGTAAGGGGATCATCCGCTCGCGGCAACACAGACAGATCATCGCAGACGTGGTAACGAAGCGCTATCACTTACATCCATCGATCCTGACTGTAAATTCAGTATTGATACTTACAATATCGTACGTGCATTATTTTCATTACGCTTGATGAAACAATAAACTAATGAAATCTTACGTAGTGTGAACTCCCATGCATTCAATGATTCAGTATCAGTACAGCTACAGGTATATTAACTAATACACTTTGCAGTGATATGCAAAAGATTTTGATTTTGCACAGAGAAAACAAAATGAATTTATGGAAAAGAGATGGGATAATTTGCAGCAAAGAGAAATCAGAAAATACGGTCAGTCCATTTGTCATTTTGCTTCAAACAATCATTTACACTTACACCTGTATGCCACGAAGGGCAGCCACTGCGGTCATCGGCAGGGCTCACTTTGCAAGAAGACCGAAAGTTGCCACCCACACCGCCGCCGTTTAGGCCCCACACTCCCCAAAGTGAAGAGGGGAAAAACCTAGGATCATCATTAGAATTTGCATCAATAGGACATCAAGCAGAAAGAACGTACCATCACGCGACTTGGCAAAGAATACACTTGCCGTTGGAAACAACCTTCATTGCGCCAATAAAAGACCTTCTTTGTCTGCCTTGTGCGTAGGAGTATCGCCGGTCAAAGGTCTTGCGAACAAGCATCTCCAAACTTGCATGAGAATCTTCGTAGATGGACTCTTGTCTATGGCGTGAGCAGCATGATCACATAAGGTTTCAAAGAGCGTGCGACTTGAGGATGCTTGTAACATTGAGAACAAAGAAAGCAGAAAAGTATGTAGTACATGCGCTGGACATCCTCTGTTTAAATATCTACCTTGACCGAGACAGCTCTTACGTGGTATGATTGCAGCAAACCTTTGCAAAAGGCCTATCTGGAACTTTATGATGATGCATTGATGCGTTCTTCGTCATATTGACAAAAGATACTGAATATTGTTCACATGGCATGATTGTAGCAGAAAGAGTATTTAAAACTTTACGACGGTGCACTGGTGACTTCTTCGTCATATTGACAGATACTTGGTGCTAAACATCG
Source organism: Thermomucor indicae-seudaticae (assembly GCA_000787465.1). Classification (NCBI taxonomy): domain Eukaryota; kingdom Fungi; phylum Mucoromycota; class Mucoromycetes; order Mucorales; family Lichtheimiaceae; genus Thermomucor; species Thermomucor indicae-seudaticae. The sequence goes on from JSYX01000055.1 coordinate 9,994, forward strand.
TTTAGCGGAACACCCCCCAGTATCTCTGCAAGCCGCACGTGACTTTAATACCGCTGCGCACAGTTCCAGGATACGTTATTGCCCTGCTTCACGGAAACGTTTGCGGTATTTATGATGGATTGAGTTACAGAATTATTATCTCTATGAGAGAGAGAGATTTCCCGAAATCCGAATGCGCCAAGAAACACACGAATTGCCTTTTGTTTTGCCATGTATGTCCATGCGCGTCCTTTCGGTAAAACTGAAAATTTTGAGTTGCACAATGGAAGACGCCGGGGTAATAAGGTTCGTGTTCCGAAGAAGAAAATATATAAAAAGGACAACCGAGTGCCCGGAAGAAGTGGAGTTAGCAAGGTTGGAAGATTATGGCACCTCTTAAGGTGATTGGAGCCGGGTATGGCCGAACTGGAACTGCCAGCTTACGTGCGGCGCTCGATATGCTCGGGTAAAGGGATGAAGGGGGAAGGGCCTTGATGACCTCTTGTTATTAACGGATTGAAAAGTTACAAAACGCATCATATGATGGCGATGCTAACCGATCCTGACCAGGACCCAGAAGACTTTCTGAAGGCGTACCGGCACCCGGACAAGCCGGTGGACTGGGACAAGGTCTACAAGGACTATGATGCGGCCGTGGACTGGCCGACAGTGAGCTTTTGGGAACGACTGATGAACTATTATCCAGAGTCGAAAATCATTCTGACGGTGCGCAGTGCCGAGAGCTGGTACGATTCAGCGATCAAGACGATCTTTCGGCCGGAGAACACAGACGCCGTGCCCGAGGATTGGCCCGAGCACCGACGTCGGTGCTTTTATATGAGCAAAGAAATTGCGCTGGACGGCGACATCGGCGGCCGGGAGGCACTCAAGGACAAGGAAGCCATATGCAAAAAGTTTAATGAACATATTGAGTATGTTAAGAAGACGGTGCCCCCGGACCGGTTGCTGGTCATGAACCTGGGTGACGGGTGGGAACCTTTATGCAAATTCTTGGGTAAAGAAGTTCCGAATGTGCCGTACCCGAAATCGAACAGCGTGGAAGAGTTCTTTAAATTGGACATGCATGATCCTAACTTGGGATTGTCAAAGAAATAAAACAAACGGTCATTGTCTTTAGCGTCTCTATTGATGGCAGTGAATTCGCGGAAAGGAATTGTCTGTTTTTCTGGAGCAATTTCTAACCTGTTCTGCGCATTATTTTTACAACCGCTTAAACAAATTCTGGACAGGACGGAAAGAACACAAGGAGGTACAGTTCAGTCAGACCTTTCTACAGTAGCCGATATGCACAGTACACATCAAGCAATAAACCCTTTATTTCGCCTCAATTTTGGTCTCAAACTTCCCATTGGGATCACCAAACTTGAGCTTTTTAAATTCCTTGGTGCTGTTAAAGTTTGGATAGGGCACATTTGGTATTTCCTTGCCCAAGAACTTGCAAAGCGGCTCCCACCCGTCGCCCAAGCCGACCACCAGCAGCCGGTCTTGAGGAACCGTTCTTTTGACATACTCGACGTGCTCATTGAACGTTTTAACCATGAATTCTTTGTCATGCATGTTCTCTCAAGAGTCGCCAAAGTGGGCACCGCAAATGATTTCACGAGCCATATCAAAGGTCTTGCGACGGTGTTCCGAGGTGTCAGGGCCCATGGTTCTATCGATGGCTTCGTGACTAAAGACGGTGTTCGTGGCAGACTTGTACCATCCTTCGGCGTCACGGAGGGTCAGGATAATTTTGGCATCCGGTTAATAACGCATCAGACGCTCCCAGAAAGTCACGGTGGGCCAGTCGACGGCGGCGTCGTAGCCTTCGTAGACCTTGTCCCAGTCTACGGGTTCCTCGGGGTTACGGAACGCGTTCAGGAAATTGTCGGGGTCCTGGTTCGTGTCAGCAAGCAACTCCATCATATGATGCGTATTGTATCTGTGCAAGAAAAGACAGTGAGTGGTAAATGGGTTTGCCGTAGGTGTTCATGGACATATACATATATACACACTCTCTAGAGCATTCAATGCTGCACGCAAACTTGCAGTGCCTGTGCGTCCATAACCAGCGCCGATAACTTTAAGTGGAGCCATAACGATAGTAGGGGAAGAGACACGAACAATTGCTGTTGCCAAGTTATGCAGTGCGATTCTGATCCTTTATATAGGGACTTCGCCCGTCCCGATTGGGAATAGCGACAACCTTTGCCCCGGATCAGGGTTGGGATCTTGGGCTAAGCTGCGTCCAAGCCCTACTGTTGTATATCATGAGATTTAGGGCCATACCCATATGTTCCCTTAATTGGCTACAGTCAGTGGCAAACACAGATAACTTGTCTATGAAGCCAGTGTTGTTACGACGATAATCAGTAAGTTGAATTGTTTTGAATTGGCATGTCGGTGACCTAGAACCGCAGAAGCTGCCTTACAAGTACTGGATGCTTTGTTTAGCTGCTTTATTCTCCAGGTTAAATACAATTGATCGTGTGGTTTACGCATTAATAAACTTTGCAGTACCGCGGAAAGCTTGCCCAAAATGACACGCGCCCTGTTTGGCCCGCTTTGCCCTGGATGTATTAGTCTCGAGTTTTTTTGAAAGGAGTGTATCCATTAATGACTGATTTTGATGTTACCTAAATTCTAAAGACCTAAAGGCTTAGACCCTAAAGCTGTTGCCTAGTTCATCATATATCGCCATGGGAAATCATATGGAATGTGTGAGAAACATGGAAAAATATGTGAAAAACATGCAAACTCCAGAACGATAGAAATCTATCTGTTGGACATTTATTGTGGCCAGAGCCGATAGCACTAACCGTCATTCGAAAATATATTCAAAAGGATGTGACAAGGATGAAAAATCAATTCACGAGAAACACATTTTTGCATAACACATATTTTACACATATTTTTGCATGATTTTTTCCCATCATAATGATGGGTATCGTGCCTGGATGTCCATATTAGGATCAGCAAAGATGTAGCCGTGCAACAAACACCGGTATGCCCTAGGATATTCAAGGCGGATTGCAAGCTTGGACTGCCAATGCGCGGCCGTAACCAGTGCTAACAACTTTTAGAGGAGCCCTGAAGAGAGAAAGAGACAACGATGGTATCTCGCGTCACCATTTGTCATTCTACTTTGTTTCATCGATTTTCGGCTACTTTATTGCTTATCAGATACTACAAAGTTGAAGTTGGGGTCATTGAAATCCCGGTTTTTGAACTCTTCTGTGCTATTTGTCTTTGGGTATGGTTCATTCGGTATTTCTTTGCCGAGGAATTTGCAGAGTGGCTCCCAGCCTTCGCCCAGACCGAGGACCAAGAGTCTGTCTGCCGGCACGACGCTCTTGACATATTCGATATGTTCGTTAAACTTTTTGCACATGGCTTCCTTGTCCTTCAGGGCCTCGACACCGCCAAAGTAACCCTCGACGACCACTTCCCGGGCCATCTCGACAGCCTTACGTCGTTGTTCTGGTGTGTCGGGACCGAGCTGCTTGAAATTGTCAGGGTTGAAGATGGTGTTCATGGCGGATTTGTACCATCCCTTGGCATCGCGCACCGTCAAGATGATCTTGGCGTCCGGGTAGTATTTCATTAAGCGTTCCCAAAAAGCAGTGGTTGGCCAGTCGATCGCGGCGTCGTAGCCTTCGTATACTTTGTCCCAATCTACAGGCGCGTCCGGGTTTCGATGTGCGTTCAAGAAGTTCTCTGGGTTCTGGTTGGGATCCGTGAACATGGAAATCATATGGTGGGTATTGTAACTATATGATAACGGTTCAGTGGGCTGATACGCCGGATCAGAGCTGTTCTCTCTTTCTTACCCAAGCATGATGAGGGCTAACCGCAAACTAGCAGTGCCGGTACGGCCATAGCCAGCGCCAATCACTTTCAAGGGAGCCATGAGAATAAATCTTCCTTTTTGCCTGTGAAGAGGCCCTCTTGCATGCCCTTTTTACTGACTGTAGCGGAACCCAGGTTTACATTTTCTCCGTGAACGGGTTTCGGAAATGAAATTGCCGGCTCGAAGCGGGGAGCCAGGGTCCGAAATGAAAACCTTTGATTTGCATGAACGGAAAAAGGTAATATTGCGTGACATGACGTGCTTGCAATGCTAGGACTTGGTTAAGCTGAAAACTCTTACTGTGGTCGGTAAAAGCCGTAACCTCAATTACCGATATCAGAAACCAAGAGTCGGTGACAGCGAATGCACACGCCCCCGCACACGGTTCATGATCAGAGCGTATCCGCCCTGGTCTGGAATTTCACAGATATCGTCTATGTCCACTGGATCCGACCTTTTCTTCAGTGGAAAGCCTTGTATCTTTGGTAAGCTTCGCTTTCTCGCAGATTGTGTTATAAAAGAAAGAACAGGTTAATTTAGATCTTCATTAGTTTCTTTTGTGCAGTTTAACTGGGTTACAACGACAGCTACATGTGTGTTTATGGTGTCCTATCTATGTGTGCCTTGAATATCCATCATCCGGGAAGAAACATTATTGCTTCGCCTCCAAAGCGAGGTCTGGTTTCTTCATCACCCGGTTTTTGAACTCTTCCGTGCTATTCGTCTTTGGATACGGTTCATCCGGTATTTCTTTACCCAAAAACTTGCACAAGGGCTCCCAACCGTCGCCCAAGCCAAGGACCAAGAGTCTGTCGGGTGGAACCACCTTCTTTACGTACTCGATATGGTCATTAAACTTTCTGCACATTGCTTCCTTGTCCTCCAAGTTTTGTCGACCGCCAAATACGCCATGGATGATGACCTCTTCGCCCATAGCAATCGAGTTACGTCGCGTTTCGGGTTTCGGCGGCTCATGCTTGGGTCGTCCAAAGATGGTGTTCATGGCAGATCTGTACCAGCTCTCGGCATCGCGCACGGTCAGGATCACCTTGGCGTCCGGATAGTAGTTCATTAAGCGCTCCCAGAATGCTGCAGTTGGCCAGTCGACTGCGGCATCGTAGCCTTCGTATACTTTGTCCCAGTCTACGGGCGCATCCGGGTTGCGATAGGCGTCTAAAAAGTTCTCTGGTTTCTGGTTCGGATCTGTATGCATGGAAAACATGTGGTGCGTATTGTACCTTTAAGAAAGAAAGGGGCCAGTCAGAATTCGTGACAAGTTATTCTGCTGGATCGCCTTATTTTACCCGAGCATGTTTAGTGCTAATTGCAGACTGGCTGTGCCCGTGCGGCCATAGCCAGCGCCAATCACTTTCAAGGGTGCCATGAGGGTTTCTCCTGTAAAAAAATTGGTTCTTGTTCGCCCTTTTATGTATTATGGATCAGAGGGACTTCCGTGTCCCGACAATCTTGGCAGGATAGTCCATAAACGGTAAAAGCGACATTTTGCGTGACATTACCTGCTTCGCCAAGCACTCACAAGGTTTCTGTATCGAAGGCTGTTTTATCGCGATTAACTGCAGAACACGAGTGCGGATCATTCCTGTTCTGACGCGTAAAGTAAATGCCAAGTAAGACTGGCGCGGCCAATCGGCGTTAATGCAGTTTGATCAGATAACTGTTTGATAGACAACATTGATCAAGTGACCTTTGGATCGGCCAATGACAAGAACGAGACAGCCTTTCGTGGTACACAATGGTAAGTACGCAAAATAAGGTTACATGGACATACTACAAATGAAATGGGTCCGAGATGATCGCGCTAAAATATTATAAAATATACAGTTTGAAATCTGATTCTACCATATCAGTACCTGAGCATCACATCTATAACCACTCCATGGGGACGACAGCAAATTTTTTTCTATATCATGCATAATACTCTACATTTCTTCTCTGAAAAGCAAATAAATTATTTACTGGTCATTCCCAATGTTCTTCAAGCATATCTAATCTCGTCGATGCCCAGACTCCTTCGGACTTGCATGATGGCTACCAACTCTTTGATGGTTTCCTCCAAGATGACGACGTTATTTAACAACATGGATAGCGATATTTCTGTGCTTTTATCGAGCCGTCTTGTCTGCGATGGGTTGGCCGCTTTCGGGGCAAAGGTGTCCTCGTCGTCCTCGTCGAGATCAAGAATCGGTTCTTCATGCTCAGTTACAAAATTAGACGGGAATAAAGGTTGGATGCGGATATTTTGTGTCTTGCGAGTGTGAACAGCAATAGAGGAGATTGGATTACTCAGAATTGGATTAGTTTGCATGACGGAGGGTAATGATGATGTATTGTTGTAGAGTTGATTATGATATGTCGACAAGGGTCCCATGATGGTACCAGCTGCTGCAGCAACAGCAGACGTTGTTGATGCAGATATTGATCTCGCAGGTGTCGGAAGGCTCGAAGCTGCATTTGTTGCCGTGGAAGATGACGGCCGCATCGCTGCAGACCGTTTACTAAACATTTGTGTAGCTAGCGATGACGTTTGAGCATTGGACGCTGTACTCAGACTGCCCTGCGGTATTATATTATTATCGGCCGCCTTGCCAGCGGGTACACCATTGAGATGTATCGATCCTCTTCGAGTCGACGTTGACGAAGACGTTATCATCATTGCGCTTTGAGGGTCAGGTTGTTCCACGTCGCCAATCATTAATCCATTCCGGCGTTCCTGCAGCAATTTATCGAATCCGTCGACCTCTGATCTGTAGTAATCTATTTGCTGGGTAAGCGTCCGCAAAAGCGTGAAAAATGGTGGAAACGATTTGAAGTGCGTGGGAGCAGTCATCTTTGCCGAATTCTTGTCAGCACCAAAATCGATAGATCGATCATCATCCTCTGCGTCTTCGTCCACATGAATAGAGTCGTGCCTGGCGTAAATGTCCCCCGCTTTGATATCGCCCTCCTCCAGTACATTCATGCGAAGATTTTGAAGCTGGTCTGTCACATCCCCGTTGGCGCTCAGCACCAAAACGTCGTCTGGATCTGTTCGATCGCTCTCCCGGAAAGTAATCCACCCTTCGAGACTGCGGTAAGGACATAACGCCAAAGCAGAGATAACTCCTGTTAACGCAAGATTAAGCTCGGACGATTGTGCGAAAAAGTGGCTCAAAAGACTCAGCAATATTTGTAGTAGCGGGTCAGTTGTCCGGATCCGATGTCGAAACAACTTAGCGGCGGATTTCGAGCAACCAGATTCCGGAATTAGTCCGGTTTCGAGCATTTCGCGGATCTTCTCGTCAAAACGCTGTCCGTACTTAAAGCTCCTCCGTCGCTCGCTTTTTGGTGTACGCATTCCTGTCGAACCATGGTGCGCTCCATTCTGGGTGATCATGTTTTGATAGCAAGCGTCGTTTTCGAGCATGTTTTCAATGTCTTCAAGATAGTCTTCGTATCCAGAGGACAAAACTTCCTCCGCATGCGTTTCGTCGATTGCAGATATTAAAGAAAAGTACAATTCGATCTCGCGGATATGATGGGATATAATGGTGGATGGTTTTTTGGGTATACATACACCGTTGGCATCCGTCTTATTACCAGCGTCATCTTCAGGATATATAGACAGCAATTTGAGTGAGTAGCGACAATGCTTCGTTATCAGAGTTCGGAGAAGTTTGAGCGTTGCAATGACTGTAGGTTGAGAATTAGATTTCAGGCGACTGAATATGAGGTCTTTCAAGGTAAACCGCTCGGCAGCCGTGAAATATGACGTGCTCTTAAACTGGTCCAACTCGATCCCGCTTAGAGCATTACTGGAGTTATATGCTACGTGGTTGTCTCCTTCGGCTCCGTCGGACAGATGTCCCAAGGCAGCGTCTTCGTCATCCATCAAGAATCCCACGACCACGTCAGCCAGTTCCTCTTGCTGCAGTATCTGCAATATCAGATCAATATAGCTGATCACCGCAACCGAAGACCCATCGATATCAGAGCATTCCAGTATAGAAGGATATAGGATATTTTCCAAAAAGATTGTGCGGATGCTCTGCAATAGCCGAACAGAGATACTTCTATTGGGGCACCGGTTGAGTACATCCTGACAAAACTCAAACAGCTTCAGAAATGAATCCAGCTGATACTTGAACCCTGGAGAACTGGATAATTCGACGCCGATACCGGAGGGTATAGCACGCGGATCGAGATCCTGGCCCAACAAGTACGATGCCACGTTTCCGTTCAGCTCTTCCTCGTCCTTAATTGCCAATTTGCGCGGTAGCTGCGAATACAAAGCGCCCAGACCAGCGGCCAAGATCGTTGCGAAGTCGGAATCGAGGATAAAGTCGCCGAGTTGGTTCGTGGCCATCTCCATCAGAAAGAGCAGCCCAGTCCGCGCGAAATCACCAGCACGCCCTTCACGGTGAACAAACTGCAAGAGATAAGTGAACAAAAGAAACTCATACTCTGGCTTTTTTGCCGGCTGGTCATTATCAGTTTTGGCAGACGATTGTTGATCTTCGCGCTGACCAGCTGCTGCTTCCTCGGCTCGTGCATTTTGTTGCTGTTGTTGGTGTTTTGCTTTCTGTGGAGTCGTTAACCACTGCTTGTCGTGAAAGAAAATGTTCAAGAGAGCCGGAAAGCCGTGAATTTTTGAGCAGATAATGTACATGAGGTCCACAAGATCTTCGTGGTATAGATCGCTCTGTCGCTCGTCCAAAACGCAGAATCGCAGTAATTTGATCGTAGGTTTATGCACCGCATTATGAACCAGGAATCGGTCGTCCAACAGATCCACCATGTTGGCTATTGTTCGAATCGCTTCTCCTCGGATACCGACAGGATAATCTGCTTTCTCTGACACGTTTACCAAGTACTGCAGCACGCCGTTCTTTAAAAAGTACTCCATGCACACCCCAGTCGTGTTGTCTTCTTGGCGTGCCTCCTCGTCCACAAGCATATCCACCATTTGCCGCAATCGCTCTGGTATTTCGGTTTGTTGAACGTGCATATTGGCCTTGCGATCTTCTTCCATAAAGATATTCTTTTTTGCCCCAGAGAAAAAAAAAAAACAAAAGTTAGCGTCTCTCCATCCATCCTTTGCCCAATCTAACAGAAGCACCACTGACAATATATATCGCGAATTAAAAGCAGCCCAAACGCTTTTTACCCGAGCAACGTTCCACATCACTCGACCGACTTGTAATCCAGGAACGAAACTTACGTGGACATAGTTCCAGCATTTGTGGAATTTAGCAAGCTGCATGGCCGACGTAGGTTGTGCCTTGGGAGGCACAATCCTCTTTTTGAATTTCGCGAAATAATCCATTATGTGAGCTCATGCATAAACCGTTCAGTTGCTGATGCAATGACAAGAGAAGAGATGACAGACGAACGACCCCTTATTTCTCGGGAATAAGGCGCAATTTTCGGAAATGATTGGATCCCAGCACGCTCTGGAGAATCACATGGGTCAAACAAAGCAATTTGAACATGCAGGTCCAATGACAACAAATTACTATAAAGCAAGTTATTTCGTATAATGTATTTACTGGCATAATGATGCTCCTAATCGTCGGATCTCGCATTTTATGGCTTCAAAGTTGGGCACTGCGACCTTGGATATCTCATTGCTTCCTTTTGCTGGCTCCAACAGTCCTTTATCGTTCATATCCACTGGCACTGTGTTGTATGGCAAAGTGACCTTCCATGGCTTCGGGGCAGACATGGCAGGATCCCATACGAAAGCAATCTTGTCACCGCCATATTTGTCATGGAATACCATTAACCCCTCTCCGTATATTCTCTGAGCACATCAGATTCCATTAGCAACTTCACGACGATACTGATCATCTCGACTCTCCATACCTCGATTTCGTCAATCAGTTCTTTAACGGGATCAAACTCTGCATAGATTTCGCTGCCGAGCTCGGACAATCCAGACTCAGAAAAGAACTTTGACTGTGGTCGTAAGTTCTGATAATATCGTGTGCATTTGCCAGTCTGTAATTGAATAACTGCATGATAATCGTCCATCGGGGTAACGAAAATGCGCTGAAGAAGCTGTGTGAGTCCAAGTCGCACGCTAAGCGTTCGAAGATGAATCTGTTCTTACCTTAATGTCTTTTTCTTGCCCTGATACTATTGCTTCCTGCATGACGTTAATGGATGCTTTAGCCAATACCTGCAAGCGAGCAAGTACGATCTTGTTGGGTTTTGACCCGGACCATCGTAAGCCATGTAAATCTGATGGCGTGGCTACTACCATAGCACCAACGCTCATTTGCGGATTCCGTTTGCGTAACTGGCTGAAGTTTTCCAGGATAGCGTCGCGGTCAGCTGGTTTCAGTTCATTGCCGAGATCTACAATTAGAGGCGTCGTACGCCAACCCCAAGTAGCTAACAGGTTGAGCACGCGAGCGAATCCAGCGATCGCGCTAACGGCTGGTGACCAAGGACTCGGTTCAATGAAAACGTATGCACACAAAAGTTCGATCAATTCTTCAGAAAAGTGCCTTGTCAAAAGATGTACGCCAAACCAGCGCTTAACGAGGCGCATGGTGGATGACAATGCTGGGTACTTTGCGCAAAGGGCTTGAATATGGAATGTATGTCGTTGTCGATGATGGAATATGTGCTCAAATTTTTCTAATGCTTGTTGCGCTCGTTCCTTCTTCTTCATGTCTGTCTCCTTCTTATCGTTTACAATACGCTTCAAGATTTCGCCCTCTTGTGGGACCTGTAACCGACACCGGAAGATGTAACCGTAGTAGTAAACGTCCAAATAGCCACGCACAGCAAGCTGATTAGCTTCGCGTACGTCGTCTACTACCACCGAATGGATACCGGCTGTCGACTTCAGCTCTTCAGATATCTTCAGATAGAATGCGAGTTTTACTTTTTGCATTGCCTCTAGATTATCGGGCCATTTGGACGATCTCTCGAGTTGAATGATCACGTCGATTGCTTCGACGTAACGTGCGCACGTAGGGTATGCTATGATGTTGTCAAAGTCAACGGGATGAGGGAGGCAAACTGCCGCATATCGAAGACTAGACGATGCCGGATATACGTTATGGACCATAAGCGGCAGGTTATCACCGATAGCGCGGAGCTGCTTAGCAAATTCGTTGTATGCATTCATCACAGGTTGAAAAGCGGTGATGTGGATTTGGCGGTTGAACAAATGATCGGGTACTGATTTCGCTACGTGCAGATAAGGATAAAGCTGTCCAGCCCAAAAATGGACGCTGTCTGGTGAAACGTCAAGATGCCGCTGAATCAAGTGCATAACAATCTTCCGTACGATCAAGCTGCGTTCTTCATATCCTTGGCATTGCCATACTACACTTTCCACAATGCTGCCATCCTTGAATCGTCGAAGTTCTGCTTTCTCTCCCCAAAACTCTCTAAACTCTTGTGCCGCTGCCTTCTGCTGTGGGTCTGGTCCTTGGTCCACAAGTCGAGGTGCTTGATCGGAATTCAGGATAAAGCCGACATGGATCTGCACTTGCTGCGGATAAGATGCTGGCAGATCAATAGCCCAAGAATTATCTCGAATGTATTGAATTGCAATAGACTTCACTCTGTTAGTGAGACCCCTCTTTAGAGTGTCAAACAGTCGTTTCGCAAAGAAGTCGGTATATACTGGATACTCGCTCCGAGCCGTAGCATCGTATTGGTCGATGACGGTCTCAGGGACGGGTACACTGCAAGAGAACGGTTAGGCGCAATTACTTCCTTGGACGAAAGGAAAACCTACGTGAGGTAGTTATCAAATTGCATTTTCGCATCATTAACGTTTTTCATAAACAGTGCATCGAACCGGTCGACAGAGTCGTTAAAGAACTCCATAGCCAACTTGGCTTCGTGTTGAACCTGTTCCGGACAAGTGTTAACGGTGAAACCCCAATCTGCTAATAGTGGTACATATACCTGATACAACGCAGACAACGATAAATCAGACGCAAGGTTGACCGTGCCAGACGGATCTAATATGGTAATGTCATAGTTTTTCTTGAACGCCTCCTCTGAGAACTAAAAAGGACCCCATAAATTTGGTATGCCCAGACCAAGTTTCTTCGCTGATTATACCTCTTCCTTTTCTGATTTGCCAATCATTACGGGCTCCTTGACGAAATCGTGATTGGCTGCAATAAAAATATGCTTTAGCGAGTTTTATCATCGGATACCTTTAGACAGATTGCTATTTACCGAGAAAGTCGATGGTGCCACGTAAAAGTTGATACGAACTATGACCTGCAGATAGCTTTTTGTGTCGGCCGTCAAAACTACCCTGTAAAAGATAGCCCATAATCATGGCAAACAGGAAAGAACTGAAGCCGAAATTGCTTTGTCGAGTGCATTCCAGACCGCGCTGGTAAAGCCACACCTTTCCAAGAACAATAGCATCTTTGAAAGCAGCGCACGTTTTGCTGTGTTGATATAAGAATGCGAGGCTTGCTGTGAGCGTCGTATCTTTCAAAATTGCCGCATTATAGCGCGGGGTTGGTTTGTCTGTCTCCGTCGACTGGTTATCGTCTGAGCGAACGTTGCATTGACTAGGGCTGAGGAGATGAGACTCGAATACATCGGATGATATGCACGGAATGATACGAATAACGCATTTTGACTTGGAGAAGTCGACTTCGGATTTATCTTTTGAAAACCACGTAAAGATAAATAACTGTGATCGTGCCAAGTTAAATGCACAAAACTTACCAGCAGGTGGCTTTACGAGCAAAATAGGCTTGCGATAATCGCCGTTAAATGAGCTAAACTCGAGTTTGAAACCCTTGTTAGCTTTCTTGATTGCTCGAGCAAGTACAGCCAGATAACAAGCACGCTTGCTGAAATATTTGTGGTTCAAATAATCCTCGCTTAAGAATACCTCCTTTTGCATAAATTAGCACGTTATCTTTGAAGAGGGGAACAACCTAAACTTACCGATGGCATTTCTACCGCGATGTCCACATTATAGGGCGTTTTGGCCTTGATTATCGTCTTCAGAGCGTAGCCACCGACTACGTTGATAGCACTGGGTTTTGCGAACTTGAATTTGTCGTTTACACACGAAGACAGCTGCTCTTCCGAAACAGGAACCTTGATCGAGTCCTTTTTCTCTAGTTCCTTCACAAACTTTCCAAGCTTTTTCTCCAGTCAGTGATTCATTTAGCACCAGATGCATAATGATATAACACGTACCGGTTTTTCCTTTGTCTCTGAGGCACTCTCCAAAATCGACTTCAATTCTCGAAGCGCGTTAAGTGGTGTTTTTTGTTTCTCGTAGTTCACGCTGACTTCCTTGAGTAATTCGTCAATCTAAGACAGCCATGGTTATTAGTTATCGCAGCGCTAAAGACAAAGTGGAAGATCATGTTACCTCGAGTTTGAACAGATTCGATTTATATAGTTCTGCCGTTTGCTTGAGGCCCTCAAGCTCCCCGGAGACTACCGCCTCCTTTTCTTCCTTCTTGTTGTGTTTCGAGCCTGAATTCACCTCATTGTTTCCTTCACCGTCAAATCGATCATCGTTTTCTTCACCATCGGATCGATCGTCGTTGTCCGAATCAGCAGCAGAGCCGTCTTCGTCAGACTGTTCTTCCCATTCCATTTCGTTCTCGTCGTCGTCATCGTCGTCGTACTTTCCACTTTGAGCCGCCGCCATCAAATCTTCGTCGTCATCCTCAATATAATCAGTTTCTTCAACCTCTTTGGCTTTTTTGACGCCAGGATCTGCATAAGAAGTCTTGGTCTGTACAAAGCAAAGGTTTGCAATTATGTTCTCAGGTAAGCATAAGCCATAGGATCTACCTTTTTCACTGAGGAAGCGTATTCCGAACGATTAACTTTTCGTTTGGCTGCCATGATAGAGTTAAGGTGTGTTCCTTCCTATACTGCGTGTTTCATAAAAGGGGAAAACTTGATGGTGGGACGAGCAATTCTGCGTGGCTTGGCTTCATGCATCTCTGCCTTTTCCTTCACGGCCCTCCTCGGCAATTTTCGGTTGTCTTTAAGGGAAACAAAATAATCAACTACGATTTTTGAGTAATTGAGAATGAAGGACGTTTCTCGTGATTATTTATTGTGGCATATAGGCAAGCAAGTTGGTGCTTCCTTTTTCCTCTCGCTCGTCATAGAAAGAGACTACTCCAACTGTTGCAGCGGAGCTAATGGCATCATAGACCTGTTTTGCAGTACTGTACTCGTTCTTTGACATGAGTGCTGCCGCAATACCAGAAACGTATGGATTGGCCATACTGCAAAGAGAACGTTGGTTATGAGAGATTTCGGATGTGTCAAGGGATCACCTACCTTGTACCGTGCATAATTGCATACTCTTCTGGACTGCGATGGGAGGCGCTTTTGATGTTGACACCGGGTGCGTAAAGCGCCACACATTCTCCAGTGTTTGAAAAGTTTGCCACATTATCGTTAATATCTGTGGCTCCCACAGCGAACACGTTCGGGTTAGAAGACGGAGTAAAGTAGCAGGCGTCAACGCCCATGTTGCCCGCTGACACGAACACAGGGATGTTGCGCTCATTGATTATCTTGTTTAAAGCGTCATCAAGCACACGCGATCTTGGTCCACTGAGTGACAGGTTGATTATCGACTTGCCGGGTCTGGCGGTTTCCAAGATTCTCTCAAAAGCTGGGATTTTTGGGTAAATGGGCCGCACGTACACTTATATTTTTAATGTACCTTTCAGCAACGTATTTGTGGAGCCATCCCCGAATTGGTTCAATATCTTGACAGAACGTATATTGGCGGCCTTGGCCACGCCATAAACTTTGCCCGCGATTTTTGCCGCTACGTGAGTCCCTAGTTACGTGATGGTAATTGAGATAGAAGTTGAAGTGAGCGGTATAAATGGGACACAATACCATGACCTCCCAAGTCCGTTATGTCCTCTTCAGGAACAAAGCTACTGTCGTGTGTAGCCCGTCCTTCGAACTCGGTGTGTTCTATATAGACGCCCGTATCAACCACATACACATCGATGCCCGATCTGTGGGGCCAAAGTTAGTGAACTTGAATCTGATAATCAGCTCCCCCCCCCCCAACGGTATACACGGACCCAGCGGTGTCATCAAAAGTGTACATTTCCAGGTTTTCATTCAATCTTTGACTGATCCTGGAAAGACCCCAGTCTGGGCTGACTGCCGTTCGTATATCTCGCTTGTTGAACCGTAATTCGCTCTCTTCGTATGGCATGATGTGCGTTACCTTGTAAATTTGATTGGGTTCTACATATTCGATATCAAACTCTTCGTACAGCATCTGGATAAATCTTGGATCTTGGAAAACACCAGCCATGGCAATAAATCCGTCGTCGAGCGTGATGGAATCTAATGAAAGCTGTTGTGCTAAGCTAGCTGCTGAGAGTTTACCACCCTTGTCCTGTTCGTCATCGTTATCGTCGCCGTCGTCTCCTTCGTCCTCGTCATCGTCGTCATCATCATTCTTCGACGTTTTATGGTAGCGAGGCATCGATTTTTGCAGGTAAGCCAAGTGCTTGGAAACGATGAAATTGTAAGCTGTTTATAAAACATATGAACAATGCCATTTGTACCGCTGGAGGTATATTTTTTCGTACCCGTCGTCCCATTGTTCACATGATTCTTGAATTTGATAATGTGAGTGGGAGGTTGCTTGACGCTTTCCCCAGCAGCCGTTGTAACAGCCAAGAGGACAGTTGCAGCGCAACCTGCAATTAAGCCAAAGAATTTCATCGATTGCCCGAGCAAATACGAGGGAAAGCCTGTACGCTATTTATCGATCTGGCATGCGCCAAGGAAAAATTTAGGACTAAAATAAGCTTTTGTTATTTTAATAAGACTTTTCGATCAAACAAATAGCAGAACGCCGAATAACAGCGAAAGTTATTCGGTCTGCATAGTTTGGGGGGAAGAACGGCGTGAATTGAGATAACTCGCAAAGAATGTCGTTCACAAAGGGCATTTTTATTCGTTTGATACAGATGATACGAGAGCATGCTGGTCAGCACTCTTTATTTCTTTATTCTTTCTTATATTGTTGATACTACAGTCATAAACTTTCGCCACCGCCATAGGAGGTTAACCTTGCTTGTCGAAGGCCTTCTTGCTAACAAGCATCCCAATTCATTTGGGCTTTCGTTCGGGTACAACATTGAAAGTCAGGTTATAAGTTGCTGTAGTGCCTCAGATACTTGCGTTTATCATTGCTGTTATGCCCAAGATCCAAGTACCTGTGGCGTGTTGTGCCCAAGGCACTTACTGCTGCAGAGGCTGTTGTGCTCGAGCAGCGCACACTTGTAGGCTGACTTTCAATGCTCTGCCCAGCGAAAAGCTGTTATGCCCGAAGGAAAACCCATTCATGTTGCCGACCGTATTTTTCATGTAATCTTCAACAAACATCATTACCTCATACTGGCACTGCCGCTCGGCGTATGTATAGTAAATGGAATGGACCAAACAACATGAGTATACTAAGGTCCGTCACATACTGTGTTTGTTCACTCTACTTTGGTCGTAAAGCTGTCGCAAGTTTGTCGCTATTTGCATCTGATTGCGCGGCCCGGACATATGATATTTTCCGGTTATTAACCCTTGTGACAAGCTGGCTTCTGCCTCTTCCTTTCGATTTGCGCTTATGGCAATGCTTTTGGCCCTTAAATCTCATCCATTTTGCGCTGACTACTTATTCCTACTTTGCGTTGCGTATTCAATCACTTTGCGCTCATGAAGCAGCGTTTTAGAGGGCGACATTCTCATTGCGCAAAAGTCCTGATGTACCCGATATTTAAGAATCGAAAGACCGTTTGTGCCGAGTCGCTTGCACACTTGAACGTCGCCCTTGACGAAGTCAACTTTCCCGAAAGGCACATGTTTCATATTCCGCGTCCCCAAATCCGTGATGCGTAGAATGTGAATTGCTTGTCACATCAGTGCGAACTAGGTGGCGCACGGAACTTGCTTTGATCCCCAGAGACAAAGAACAACATATTTGAAAACTGTTCTCGAAATTCAAGACTTGCTTACGCAGTTGAACGTAATTATGCTGCTGATGTGAACGCATGTTTCCCTATCAATAAAAGTGCTTTTCTCTTTTCAATGTCGGTCAACATGATTTGTCATCGGGCAGATTCTCTGGCGCTAGGTTGTAGAGCTTGCAGTACTAGAGTACAAATGTTCTGTGAAAAGTCTGCGCCGAAGCTGTGAGATGGTGTAAATGAATGTGCACACGTAATCTGTACTGGAGGAATGAAGATGGGAAAAAGTCAGTTAATCAAGCGGTCTTTTAATTCTTTACAATGGAGTGCATGAAAATCACCTTGCATGACTCTGCCTCAAAAGCGCAAAGCGACCAGAACAGGCAACGCCAAGTAGGGACGAGGGGTCAGCGCAAAGACATGAGAGCTAAGCGCCGAAAGATTCTCACAAACCCAAATCGGAAATAGACTACCTCTTAAGTTCACCTTCACGTCAGCAGGAAAAGAACGCATGCCTGCTAAGTCGGTCTCGCGCTTTTCTAGTGTGACCAAACAATTCTTGAAATGCAGGGATTCATGTGAGTTGCCCCATATTTGGTTTTGCCACGTAGTAGCGCATCGTGCAACCATGCCAAAGCAAAACACGGGAAGAATGCAAGGGGAGCACTTTGAGGATGACCTCCCTCGATGGCTCCAATTGACTTTACGGATGATGTTTGTTATGAGCTACATGGTTTATTCATTCTCTAATGCGAGCGAATTTAAACGGGCGGAGTAGGACCGACGAGAACTCACGGCATTTTTCTCGGTTGTACCTGTACGATGATCAAGGCGCATACTTTGTGGCACATTTCGCAAAAGGGAAAAGAGAAAGACAGAAGAGGGCACCCTGAGGCCCACAATGAAGAGGCGACAGGAATAATAGATAGGTGGTATTGGGGAAATGACAAGAGAAATCCTGTCATCTGGCCCGCCTGACAGATTCTTCAGAGTCTTATCCCGCTCGGGAAACTCGAAGCTTTTGAACCTTGTAAAATATAGAGCGTTCGTTTTCTCTTATTCGGTTTTGTTTTGCATTGTCCATTTATGGTTTTCTATGGCTGGAGGGAAATTTTTAGCGCCATCTGTTCCTCCAAGGAGCTTTGTTGGGATAAGGCTGATGTCTTTTCCTTTCTCCTTTTCTTCAAACGACAACAGGGCTACGTTATCTTAATAATATTTCTACCTGGAGGACAGATAATATACTTACAGCACCCAAACCATTGAAGCGCAAAGTGGATCCATTCCATCATGGGGAACCAACACAGCCGACTCGCAACCTGTGAATACCGAGTAGATGGATCCAGTCAAAATCAAAGTAATGGTTCATCATTCCGCAGTACAAGGAGTAGCAGACGGTCTTCGCGGCGGGTCTCGCGGCAAGATATGGAACAAGAAAATGACATGAACGATCCGGAATATCAATCGTGTTCACCCGGGCAAATCCAAGTAACAGGTGACAATGATCATCCAGCTGACGCAGCCAACGACACAATATCTGAGAAGCAAGAACCATCATCGACTCTATTAACAACTCAATCACGAGACAGCAGCACCGACTCACGATCACTGATGCGCCGGAAACCTCGTACTCGTTCTGCATCACCTTCATGGCATTGGCGTTATAATAACCGAGCTCAATCTGTATTATCCTTTGCACCAAGCGACCTGTCATCCAATGTCAGCGGGGGCCATCTGAGCAGTGTATGGTCAGGTGGTATGTTCTCACAGATTGATGGCGGCAGTAGCTCCTCCATCACCACCGCCACCGAGTTCTCTTCCACTATATCTCGCCGCTCGCTATGCTGTCAAGACTGGCCTGTAAATGACAAGATAGCCATCACATCGTCATCACCATCGACTTACCATCCTGAACCTTTCACTTCAACCAAAATTGTTGCGCTTTTGGAAGCTGAGCCAAGCAAGTCGCATGCCATCTTTCGAGAGGCGTTCTCGTCTGTCCAGTCAAGAGATCACCAGATCGAGCTTTTCAAGGCAGCAACTTACTGGAGCCAAAAGACCAGCGATCCATGTGCACTAGTCTGGGTCGCGCGATGCTTAGTGGATGGATGGGGAACCGACCAAGACGCCGAAACCGGTTTCTCTCAGTTGAAGAATATGGCTGCACTAGGCTGCTGGGAAGCCTACTATCCATTGGCCGAGTGCTACCTTGAAGGCATACAGCAAGAAACCGAACAAAAAGCGGCGGCGACCGTGGTAGCCTCTGACAAAAGCCAAGCGATCCATTGGTTGAACATTGCCGCTAATTTGGACCCTCGCCTAGTGGAGCAACAAGAGGAAGCTCGAATTGTGGTCGGATTGGCTCATTATCGACTCGGTGAACTGTACTTTAAAGGTCAAGGCGTCCCAGAGGACACGGCAAAAGCACTTGAATGTTTTAAAACCAGTGCACAATATGGCAACAAGTGAGTAGGAAATCATTATGTTTCCAACAATCAATGGCATTAATTCAGACTGTATTAGGTACGGCCAATACATATTAGGCGTCTACTATGAAAAAGGCATCGACGTTGACAAAGATCTCGAATTGGCCAAGAAGTTTTATCTAGCTAGCGCTGAGCAAGATTTTCCGGATGCCCAGGCGGCACTCGGTATTCTGCTAGTGGATGAAAATCCAGATGACGAACAGGCACGTCAATGGTTAGGACGTGCAAGCAAGGCGGTAAGACGCATGCCACAAGACAAGCTAAGTATTCAAATTTGCCTGACTCAAAGTTAATGTTAGGACAATGCCAGAGCACTGATAAAGCTTGGCATCATGCATGAACACGGCCAAGGAGTGGAAATAGACTATTCGACTGCGGTCTCTTATTACACCGCTGCTGCATTGAGGGCAAACGATCCAACTGCGCAGTACATTGTGGGTCTCAACTACCGAATAGGCGGTCTAGGACTTCAGAGAGACGATAAGGAAGCAGCACAATACCTCTTACAGTCAGCCAGAGCAGGCTTTGCCCCCGCTCAACGAGTCGTTGGTCTCATGTTTGCTCAAGGACTGATTGGCCGAAGAGACGAGAAGACAGCTTTCCTTTGGTTCCGTCGAGCAGCATCTCAAGGCGATGTAAGAGCCATCTGTTTAGTAGGATCCTGCTACGAACGTGGCGCAGGTGGTCTTGCAGTCAACTTGGAAGCAGCGCTCGATCATTACCGGCGCGCAGCGCGCATTACCGGACCTTTTCAAGGACCAGCTCAGTGGGCGATGGCACAGCTACTCTTCCGCATGAACCGACATACGGATGCATTCAACTGGTTCAAGCGTGCTTCAGAGACAGTTTCTCCCGATGACGATTCACCTGCCGCGACTGCAGCACGCAAAGCACGGCTGATGGTTGCTCGATACCATTTGCACGGCTGGGCAGGCGTCCCGAGAGATCCATCCACCGCCTTTACCATGTTGACTTCTCTTGCACAATCAGGAACACGCCATCAAGAAGCGGGAGCTCACTACTGGTTAGCGGCTTGCTATGAAGAAGGTATCCCAGGTGTTTGTCCGATCAATCTACAGAAAGCCTTCTGCCACTACATGATCGCTGCCAGATCGGGTGATATGGATGCAGAATTTCAGGTTTGTGGTCACTGGACTGTTATGGTCATGACGGACCCTGAGCTGACACATTCGTTGTGTATTCACCAAAGGTTGCCTTAATGCTCTCTAATGGACAAGGAGTTGAGCGCGACCGCGAAGCTGCATTCCCTTGGTACGAAAAGGCAGCTCAGAAGGGCCATAAAGTAGCTCTGTACAGCCTGGGTTTATATTATGCCAAAGGACTAGGCGGTATCCGTGTTGATACAAACCGAGCTCGGGTCTACTTTGAGAAAGCGGCACGCAAAGGCGTCCCCTCTGCCATGACCTCGCTTGCAACGCTATACCGGATGGCTGCTTACGGTCGCCAGCATCACTTGGGCGCATCTTCTCTTCCAAAGTCATTACATGATCAACAGGAGCAGCGAGAGTTAATGGTTTACTGGTATCAGAAAGCAGCAGAAGCGGGCGATGCTGTCGCGCAACGCGAACTGGGAGTGCTCTATGACGCTGGAATAGGAGTGACTCAGAATCATGCAAAGGCATTTGACTTGCTTCGAAAAGCAGCCGATCAGAAAGACGCACGTGCGACACTATTACTCGGAAGCTATTATCAAAATGGACTTGCCGTTCAGGTCGATACTGAAAAGGCTCTGGAGTTATATCACGAGGCGACTCGGCTTGGAGCATCAGTGTAAGTAAAACACGGGTCATCTACATGGTAACATTTGTTAACTTTTTCGAACAGTGGTCCGTTTGCCGCAGCGCAGCTGTATCATTCGCTTGGTCGTTTTGAAGAGGCCTTCACTCAGTATAAGATCGCTGCTCAGGACTCCAGTCTCGCAAATTCCCGGATTGGACGCACTTCAAAGTATATGGTAGCACGTTACGTGTTAAGCTATGTCCCATCGCCTTCGCAAGACCAAGACGGAGAGATAACAACATTAAGTCCTGACCTCTTGGAAGGCATGACCACCCAAGACGCGTTCCAGATCCTGTTTGACTTGGCAAACAAGGACGAATTTGAAGCCGCCTTCTTCTGGCTAGGTACTGCATGGACAACACTTGCATATCTCAACTTTTCTAACATCCATGTGGTCAATCCTCAGGCGAATGCTACAGGACAGGAAACGGTGTTGATATCGATCTTGAAAAAGCTTTTCAATGGTACCGACGAGCTGCAGATGAAGCCAAGGATGTAGAAGCTATGGTCAAGATTGCCGCGATGCTTGAACAAGGAGAAGGGACGAACCGAAACCTCGTGTTGGCTTTCAGATATTATCAATACAGCGCTGAGCAAGGTCATCCAGAGGGTCAGCATAAAATGGGTAAGTACGGCTTCTATTTGCCAGTTGTTGCTAAATGCATAAGCTGATTGTCCGTTCAAGGCATGGCTCATTGGCGCGGCTTGTTCAATGTGCCAATCAATTTGGGTGAAGCCGTCGTATGGTTTACCAAGGCCGCAACAAAGTACGCAGCCAGCAGCTGGGCTTTAGGACAGATGGCGTTGGAAAATGGTGACCAGGACGTGGCCATAGAATGGTGGCAGAAAGCGATTGCTCGTGGACATGTTCCATCGATGCGTGCATTGGCAAGCTTGCTTGTTCAATCATCCGGTGATTTGCTCCCGAATAATAAGAGCCTCGAGTGTGCCATGGATCTGCTTGCTGAGGCCGTCCGTTCTGGCGATGCCGAATCCCTTGTACTTGTTGGTCAGCTACACCAAGCGGGTGCGATCGCGATGAAGCCGAAGGATAGTCCAAAGAAACTCACGGCAGAAGCAGAAGACGAGGATGAAGAAGCTGAGATGATACTTCAGAAGCAGCGAGAACAGCAAGAGCTCGCGACGCGATGCTTTCAACAAGCCGCGGCAATGGGGAACGTAGAAGGGATGTTCTTGGCAGCCCAGTCTTGGCACGCCCAACAGCAATTTGCAGCCGCTCTTGAATACTACGAGCGTGCCGCGGCTTGTGGTCATGCCTTGTCTCGTGTCATGCGTGCTCGATACCGAATTGCTGGTCTCGCCGGTATCCCTGCTGATCCCGAAGCTGGATATCAGGTAAAGAACTCAATGCCATGCTGATTATCGAAGATGTCTCATATTTGCCAATGAAATGACTCACAGGAGCTTCTGGAGTGTGCCAAAAACGAAAACTGTGTCGATGCCTACAACTCGCTTGGGCAATGCCATGAACTTGGTCTGGGTACCGTTCAAGACGACAGATTGGCCCTCGAATGGTATCTTCGTTCTGCTGAAGCGACCCAGGACGCTGAAGCCATGTTCCGTATCGGTCAAATGCACGCCCAAGGACGTGTCCCCTCCGAACAGCTAGATGACGAACATCACAAGGACATGGAAGCTATGCAATGGTACCAATTCGCGTGTGAATCATGCAATCATCCGCGCGCTCATTACTACCTTGGCCTGTATCATTTACGAGGCATCACTCACGAATCACGAATTCTATTGCCACCAGATCCTTCTCGTGCCATTCATCATTTCCGTCAAGCAGCCGAACAAAATGACCGCGACTCCATGTTTGAACTTGGGCAACTTTTGCTCGTCAATATAGAGACTGCAGACGAGGCGGTGGATTGGTTAGAACGTTCAGCTCAACTGGGATGTGCCGATGCTCAGCGTGAACTGGGCCGTCTATGTCATTTAGGACATCACCCGAGTGTGCCTCAGGATTTCGAGAAAGCGTACGACTACTTTTGCCGCGCAGCTCAGCAAGGTGACAAAGTTTCCAGCTTATTCATTGGCAGTTATCACGAGCATGGCATCCATGTACCGCCAAACCTCGAGTTGGCAAGAGAATGGTATGAAATCGCTGTAAAGTTAGGACAATCGTCCTCGACATCAGCTGCAAGTAAAGCCGGCCCTACCACTGACACTAGCGAAGGCTGGTGGCTCGCAGAGTTTGCTCTGGCACGACTTTTGCATCAGCAAACAGAGACAATGCCAGAGGCTTATCGGCTCTTCAAGGCTGCACACGATCATGCGCCCTCTGATCAAAAGACGGCTGCCGCGATCATGCTATGTCGATACCAACTTTACGGATGGGGCAACGTTCCGGCACGGCCTGCTGAAGCGGCGTCCACCTTGATAGAATTGGCTGAAGCAGGCGAGCACAGGGTCTTCTTCCAAGTTGCCCAGTGCTATGATCTTGGGCTGGGAGTCGCTCTGGATCGAGAACAGGCATTCGTATGGTATAATCGTCATGTGACGTACTACCAAACTCGGATCGAAGAACAAGACGATGAAGATTGGATGGACGAAGAAGAACAGTTGAACTTTGCGGAGGCACTGTTCCGTTTGGCGGTCTTCCATAAGCATGGCTGGGCCGTTCCAGCGGATCCCGCCAAAGCTGCTCACTTTTACCATCTTGCAGCAGAACGAGGTACGTAAACCACTCACTCATCACTAGGTGGTCATAACTCATGGGAACACGTTAGGTTACCACACTGCCACTCAAAACGGTCCTTAACTTTTGCTTTACCTGAATGCTATCTATTGCAACTTGTTACCCTTCCTTTTGCAATCCCATTTTATGTATCTTTTTTTCATTTCTTTTTGTTTTGCTTTCTCTTTGTATATATATTATAGTCTGCCATATTATATGCTTTTCTTGTTTCCAATATCTTGTACTATTTGCCAACAACCATTTCTATGCATCATCCCGTGCAATATTTCCTGATAAAACACATAAAGTAGCAATTAAAGATTACTAAGGCCTTTCCAGGTACTTATTGTCACAGCCGGACTAATATAGTGCTGGTTTCGCAAGATTTGCTAAGGGGCTTGAAATGACGGTTGTTTGTGGTACGCGTGCGCGTCAATTGCGCGGGGTATGATACCAGTGCTGTATATCAAGGTTGGATAAGGACATTAGTCATGCTATCGACCTCATATTTGGACCATAAGATGGTTCCAAGCCAGAACGAGTCATTTTAGACATGGTATGTTTCTGGTCCACCCCAAGCGCTTTTATATGGATGCTAAATCGAAGACTTTTCCGTGTGCTGGGTCCCCGGGCGTCTATCCATGCTGTTTGAGAAACTTAGACCTTAAAGGTATATGTTTATTTGCTACTTTGGCACAGCCCAGAAGACATGCGAAGCACATCCGATGGAGATATTCTGAGACAAAACGTCTGCTTGATGCCATTCGTAGTACTTGAGCAGCAACTTTCGTCCTTCGCGTCTGACGAATTCAATGGCGCCAAATTCTCGGGATGACAAGCCGTAATCACTAGGGACACGTTTTCATCAAACTTTACCACCTTGAATATCCCTAGATTGCATCACAAAGCAGCGGGAGTTGACTGAAATGGCAATTATGCGTGGTAGGCGCCAATAAAGGTGCACAACAATGCGTGGAAGCCAGTGCCAATATTGGGCTGTCGTAGGAACGTATTTCTCTCTGAATCCCCACAAAGCAATTTGCGAAACAAAGAATAGGTGCTTCGCAATATTCATATCATTTATCGTCATGCTACAGATAATGGATGTTCTTCTTTGTTGGCACGCTGAAGTTACCTCGAAAAAGCATAACGTTTGTTTGCAATGGACGCGGTTCCGTACGGAACCTTGGCGCTGCGGCGACAATCAAGAATCGGAAAATTCACTGTTTGGATGGATATTTTGCCCAACCATAACGCTAAACAGCACCCTAGACAGATATAGACTTGCTTGAGATTTTGCATCTAAAAGGCAAACATCGAGGGGTGCAGGCAAATGAGGCGCAAGCTTTTCTTTATGAAAAGCGTCGTGACATTTTCCCGATTTGAACTATAAACGCCCGACAGGACGCATCCCACACAAAGAGCGACTAGAACGAGGTTTCTGTTAGCACGTGCCAAGATCAGATTAGACGATGAAGATCGTTTCGAGTTTCAAAAATGTGACCCCGTTCTTGTCATTCCAGCTTCTGATGAAGCCAAGCCGTGTCGTCATGCTCTGATATACAAGGGAAAAACGTGAATTGACAAGCAAAACAAGCTCAGCCCCATGTAAGACGAATACCCGGGATAGCGCGGCAAACGCATCTCGATCACCGGCGTGCGTGTTTTCTTTTCATTAAAACCACCTAGGAGGTGAAAACGTTCTCCAAAACGATTTCCATTATACATTCGTTGTTGTTGATCAAACTTGTTCGATGGCTGACAAGGGCAAAACTCCCTGATTCATGACCATCGGTCCATTTCATACTATAATGGTAATAACTTGTACGCCCCATTCAATCCAAACGGAGAAAGCTCGAGCGCCAAGTGATCTGAGCGCCAGATAGACGGGGAAGAATGTTCTTTTGCAAATGCCCTTCTTTAGACACTTAACCATGGCATTGCTAAAGATATCAATTATTAAACGCCTAAAATCCGTCGTTGTGGCGAGGTTTGGGCTCATGGAAGGAGGGGAAGGGCTTGCCGTAAATGCAGTGTAACACGGCCAAGATCGCAATAGACCTGATTGCTGCGCGCTCTTAAGGAAAAACCTTATACTGGGCTATAGCTCAGCCATTAGGTAATCTATGGGTTGCGCAGTTCAACGTGCTATGGAAACCTTCGATTAGTTACTCTGCTATGACGAAAAAATTTTCGTGTAAGGTGTGTTTGAAATCCCGCGTTGCCAGACAGTAAAAAGGGACGACAGGGCAAAAAGCTATATATAGGGTCCAATGTCGGGGCACGGCCCCCAATCCTCTAGCTCTTTCTTTGGTCTTCTACAAAGAGAATGGTGTTTTCAATTCGTAAAATCTTAAAACGAGGTGCTGGAAAGAAGAATGCGAAAGCGCAAGCCAGACGTCAGTCGCCTTCTATGTCGATGGCTTCACTATCCACCAGTTCAAGCAATTCTTCGCCACCTACTCCAACAGCATTGGGACCCGTCATCCGTGAATCGCGTGGCATTTTTCGCACATTAGAGCCTGTATGGTACTATCACCGCTCTGTCTTGGGAAACGCGCTGACTGGCATCAATAATGGAGGGGATGATGATGATGCATGGATTCCTTTCGACGCCCATTGTCAGAACACGCTTGAAGTCGCTTTTAATCAGAATCGAGCCTTTTGTCAACTGGGATCCAGCTCTCTCGGACCATCCGTCACAATCGCGTTTGTTCCTGAAGCTTCTGAACGACCTACTACCACACGGACATGTCAGCGACGCCCTGTAACCATGATGGTGCCATCATCCCAAGCAAACAATCCAATGACACCATCGCCATCGCCTACACTTATTCTGAACAAGGCGGTGCGGCGTGTGGTGGCTCCTGCATGGTGGTATGAGCAAGATTCTCCAGATGGCACCAAAGGAATGTGCCGTTTCGACTACAAGAACCAGGCTCGTCTTGAAGCCTTATCAGACGACGAGGAACGCTCAAAGTTCACCCTGACCGACCAGTCATTCCCGTACCCCTTTACGGTTGTCTTGGATACCACAAAATCGCGCCAGCAAAAGGAAGAATGGCGAGGTTTCATGCATCTTGATATCCCTGTCATGCCTCATTATACAACTAGCCCGCAACCCTATCTTGTAACAGACGAACCCACGTACAATCAAGCGTCCATGAATTCCTACTACTACTACTTCAGCAACAAGGAGGTTGCGGATGACGAGTGGCCCATGGAGCCCATAATTCGAAGATTCTCTATCTAATAACGTTTTGCCATCCGACTGAATCACCCGTCTCAAATTTCCCTTTCGTTGCATCATACCAATCCCCTTTGCATGCACTCTGTTTCCCTGCATTTGCCTTTTTCTCTTAATTTGTACATATATATAACTATACCATTGTGTTTTCTGATGCATTACGTGCGTATGCACAAAAGACTTGTTTTCCCGAATAAACCGGCTTGGCTCAGTGTAATCCTAATACTCATTGTTTGTTTCATGAAGTCGGGGATATAACGGTCTGCTCGTCACAATGTGCAAATGCAGCAGTTCGATTCGCTGTTGAGAAGTAGAACAAATTCGGGGCGGCCCGTTACACCCGAAAATGAGGTTGTACAATGGCCGTTTGTTATCTTTAGATCGAAGATGACAAATCTTTTTCCACTTGTCAGTGCGCGATAAGACGCGTTTGACAAGACGTTTCAAGATCATTATGGTTGCTGTACGGAAAGCTATACGCGAATTATACTTACTAGGCTGTTTGCGTGGTTAGAGTTAGCTTTTCTATTTGTTCCGCTGACAATGGGTTCATTGGCGATTACGTGCATAGGTGCTCAGCCACTCTTTAGTTCGTTCAAATGGCACATCGCGTCTGTCAGCGCAAACGCATCATTCTACTATTGCCCGACGCACTGTTATTATTCAACGGGTTAGAAGAGCCAGTATGACTGAACGGCAAAGAGCCAGTTAAAAATAATCGAAAATATGTTTCCTAAATATGGATATTTGTTGAATTTTTCCCGAGTCTATCATGTTATCTTGTTCGCGAACAGTCTACTTCGGGTCTAGAAAGCAAGCACGTTAAACAAAGGAGGCGTGATGTCATGGTCTATAAGGAAGCCTTAATGGGGCACCGTTTTCATAAAGGATGTAGATAACAATTGTCTTTATGGTATGCTAGCAAGCGTTTGTTATAATTGTAATTGAAAGTCGCGAGTTAGTGGCGCTCTGTTGTTCAACGAGGAGACAAAATCAGGACGTAAGAAGCTGACAAAATTACGATCCACGTGTCTTGAAGATCGGCGTGTCATGGACGCGTCATTGCTTTATGTTTCTGAGGTTGGCCAACAAAGCTATGTTATCGACCATGTAGACACATTACGGCCTGCGCGTCCCTGTCAACAGCCATCGATATGTCCCCATTTTTTATGTCTTCCAGCGCAAACTTGTCTTTACAGTTGGCGGAACATATATTTAGAGTAGCGCAAACGCCCAATCAATAAACAGTATGTGTGGGCTGGTTACGGTATAGGGTTCTAGTTAATGACAGAGGTATTCGCGACATGGTTCATGGATCTGAGGAAGCCCGGAAACACATATCGATTCTCTGTTTCATATCGTAGAACTCATGAATTCTGTTTCATCTCGGCGTGGCCTGTAATACCTGTGCAGACACAGTCGTCCTACAAGTCTTCGGCGACATACAAGCATCATATACATTGAACTTGGTACTATTGATGTTGGGCTGATAGCTGTAACCGTTCCATTTTAATCGCTTGGTGAGCGGACTTGCCTGATTTGAAACCTTCGTATGAGCCTCCAGAAGAAGACGACGTTGCCAGAGGTCCTGGCATCCAAAAAACGAATCAATGTGTGCGCTCCGATGGTCCGGTATAGCAAGCTGCCTTTTCGGGAGCTAGTGCGCAAGTAAATATTACTGGCCTGATCTGAAATCACTAGGACCGTGTGTTCTGATTTGGCTTTCGTTTTTGCAGATACAATGTCGATGTGTGTTATACCCCAATGATTCTTGCCGACGTCTTCAAAAACTCTGATTTCGCTCGTGAATGCGATTTTACGACGAATGCCGCTGACGATCCTGTAGTTGTTCAGTTTGCAGCGAATAATGGAGCTGATTTGGCGGCCGCCGCCGAGCTGGTGGCGCCGTATGCGGGTGGCATTGGTATGTAAGCCAGAAAACTCGCACCGTTTTCCCTATGTTCATTCATGGGCGACTGTCTGTGTCTGTATAGATATAAATTGTGGCTGTCCGCAACGATGGGCGTATCAGGAACGCATTGGTTCCTTTCTCATGACGGAACCGGAATTGGTTCGGGATATGATCCGTACAGTCAAAGGTCGAGTCGACATTCCTTGTAGCATCAAAATCCGAGTCCATCGTGACCTAAAGTAAGAGTCGAATGAAAAAGAGAGGGCACTTGATTGAAGTTTTGCTTATGCTTTCTTTATAGGGACACTTATGAATTCGTCAAGCGGGCCGAGGCAGTAGGCGTTGATTTTCTGACGGTGCACGGCCGCACAAGGCACCAAAAGTCAACGGAACCCGTCAATTATGAGGCCATCAAGCTAGTCAAAGAGTCTGTCGGTGTCCCAGTGATAGCCAATGGCAGCATATTTTCACTACAAGATGCTGAGGAGATGTATGCTAAAACAGGCGTAGATGGTAGGAAGTGGAGAAAGAGCACTTGAAAAGGTTCAAAGGCTGACAGTTGCGAAAGGGGTCATGTCCGCACGAGGGTTACTACAAAATCCCGCGTTTTTTGCTGGATACGAACACACACCTTGGGAATGCATTGAGGTATGATCTTTGATATGTGCGTCAACGTACGTTAAACTTACAAGCAAATCTTGTAGGAATACGTTCGGCTTGCACTTGGTTACGGGACAAATCATTTCATTTTTCATCATCATCTCATGTATATGTTTGAGGATCTGATGAGCAAGGCAGAGCGCAAGTCCTTCAACACATTGTCTAGTATACCGGCCATTTTAGATCACCTAGAGAACTACTGGGGATTGAGTGTATAGTTCCATTGTTTATCACTTACAAGCATATCTTTATATGCATCATGTAATATAGTCAAATAAGAGATCAAGCAGTTTAGCAACGAAGTGTTATATTATATACATTTCTCGAAACGGGCGCGTTTTGTTTTAGAAGCTTTTACAAGCTAACCACTCGTCAATGCAATAAGTTATGGTTGCTGATGCAAAAATACTAGATACCCTACGATATCAAATGTCTATAGGAATGGATATACTGTACAAAAGGTTTAGAGTGATTTCTGGTCTTTGACCATCAAGATCTCTTAGCCGTGATCTCAGCAACTCTGTTACTGATCGTCTGGAATATAGGAAAAAGATTGGATTTCTCGAACGAGTTGACGTAGGAGCCTTCACCATCCGTCTCCACCATCGTTGTGAAACTAGGATCAATCGGAACACGGCCGAGAAACTCGATGCCGAACTCATTTGCCATAGACTCTCCACCACCAGTCGCAAAAATATTGGTGCATTCCTTTTACTGAATTTAGTCGAGGACCCTCCAAATATAAAGCTTGGAATGAGCACTTACTGAACAATGGGGGCATACGAACCCGCTCATATTTTCTACAACGCCAAGGATCGGTAACTTGACTTTGCGGCAGAAGGACAGCTCTTTGCGCACATCAGCAATAGCTACTCCTTGCGGTGTGGTGACAATAACTGCGCCGTCCGGTTCATAACCTTTAAGGAACTCGATGATCGAAATATGTTCGTCCGAAGTGCCGGGAGGTGTGTCAACCAGCAAGTAATCCAATTCTCCCCAACAAACGTCCTGAAGGAACTGTTTGATCATGGCTAAAGAGGACTAAAAGCTTTAGGAAGGACAGCACGTATAAGCCCAAATAGCAAAAACTCTTGCCTGTCTTTTTAGGTCCTCGCCATACTACAGAGTCGTTCTTGTTGCTCAATAAGAAGCCGATCGACATGCAGGCCAAGTTTTGTTGTTCGTCGGCATAAACGGGAACCCAACTAGTCATTGCAACCGTTAGCAATCGATGGACAACCCGTGGTCTAAAACAAACGTACCCTTGCGAAGCTTGGTGCACTTGACGACCCTCAAGACCAAGCATGCGCGGAATGCTCGGTCCCGTAAGATCAATGTCCAGCACCCCGACTTTATACCCTTGGTGCTTAAGACTGAGTGCGAGCTGTGTGGTCACTGAAGACTTGCCGACACCGCCTTTGCCCGAAAGAACAAGCACAATGTGCTTAATCTTGGATAGATTCGTCTCGGCCATTTGAAAGATGTGAAGCAGGTAGTAAAAGAGTTTAAAGTAAAGGATTACAAATCGGCCGCTGGAGTTACAAAATAAGCTCGACAACAGGCAGTTATTGTAGAGCTGAATATGCTTGAGCCATAACGCAGGAACGTCTAGCAGCTCGATAGCGGATAAACTAGCATCAGAATAACGACCATGTCCTTAGAACTTGGATAGTTTTGTGTCAAAGCGGACTGTGCACACAGCCCATCAATGCTTGGACAAACCCTTTTGCCTTTTTCGTTAGTTTCCACTCTCTCACTTTATCCTGATGGCATCAAGTAGCGACGAAGATTCATTCAACGTGGTATTTAACTTGCAGCAACTTTAATTGCTTTCCCAGTGTGCTCATTATACTTGCTGCTTGAGGACACGGTCGAGGATTCCACTGATGCCCTCTTTGGTGATTCTGACTATGCATCGGGTATGTCCACGAAAAGGCCGTGTAGACAGCCAGCTATAACATATCAGCAGATCTCTCATGTCGAGTTGGGTCGCTTTCTTCACTTTTTCAACAGAGGAGCAGAATGCATATCTCGATGACGAAATCAGTGAACAGGAATCGCAATCCAAGTATTATGAAGTTGACTATATTACCCACAGCGTAGACAATCTACAAAAGACACAGGAGGAGCATATCGATCAAGTATCTGCCATTTTAGGTAAACCATATAAATCTTTACTTTTTGGTTTTATGCAACAAGGAACAGACCAGGGACGGATTTTGCGTTAGGTTTACCAACACAGGATGCAGCGACATTATTACGCTTCTTTGAGTGGAACAAAGAGAAGCTCTTTGAACGGTATATGGAGGCACCCGACAAAGTACGAGAATCAGCTGGGCTGTCCTCGGCAGCTAACGTGGATTCCGACGAACCGCCGACGTTACCTGCAAAGCGTGTCCGAAAGGGTTTCACTTGTGGGATCTGTTTCGAAGACGACCCCGATTTGTTAACAGCGGGCCTGGCCTGCGGTCATCGCTATTGTACCACATGTTACGATCAGTATCTTAAGCAGAAGATCTGGGATGAAGGCGAGAGTCGCCGTATACGATGTCCTGCAGAAAAATGCAATATGATCGTGGACCAAAAAATGGTTGGCCAAATTGTGGATGCTTCAACAAAAGAGAGGTAAGATTCTTCATCCTTGATAACTTGTATGGGGTTGCAGCTAAAGAGTTGAATACAGATACTGGACCTTGCTGAATAAGACCTTTGTGGATGATAATGACGCTTTTCGATGGTGCCCGTCGCCAGGTTGTGAATACGCGATCGAATGTCATATACCCCACACCTCTTTATCCTCGACAGTACCAACCGTGCAATGTAATTGCGGGCATCGCTTCTGCTTCGCGTGCGGCTTACCAGATCATCAGGTACAACCGACAAGACTGATATTTCATTGAGAGCCATACTAACTATCGTGAGTTTAAAGCCGGCTATCTGCATTATTGTAAAGAACTGGATACAGAAATGCAAAGAGGATTCTGAGACTGCTTCTTGGATATCAAAGCATACAAAAGACTGCCCTAAATGCCAATCCCCAATAGAAAAGAACGGTGGTTGTAACCATATGACGTGCAAAAAATGTCTCTATGAATTCTGCTGGGTCTGCATGGGTAGGTCGACAGCATCTGTATTTTCCATACTGTTTTACCGACATGTAGTTTCTAAAACATTAGGATCATGGGCTAACCACCGAAGCTCTTACTATGCTTGCAACCGATTTGACGAGAGTGACAGCTCTAATAATAAACGTAACCAGGCAAATTCTCGAGCGACTCTCGAGCGCTATCTGCATGTGGGTCTGTTTATTAGAGATACAATTTCCTGTCGCACTGACCACGACCCTATTATAGTACTATAACCGATTCGTTAACCATGAACAATCCGCAAAGCTTGACCAGCAACTTTACGAGAGGGCTGAAAAGAAGATGGAAGATATTCAACAGACAAGCGAGCTTTCGTGGATCGAAGTGCAGTTCTTGAAAAAGGCAGTAGACGTTACGGTTCAATGCCGGACAACACTTCAGTGGTCATATGCTTTCGCATATTATCTTCAAAGAGATCACCAAACAGAAATATTTGAGGTAATAAAACATCGTGTCAATCCAAAGAGTCCCAAGTTTAACCAGTATGTTTATTAACAGGACAATCAGAGAGATCTGGAAATGGCCACAGAGCACTTATCCGAACTCTTGGATAAACCTATTGAAGCAACGAATATTGCCGAACATCGCCAGAATATACTGGATAAGAGTATTTACGTAAAGCAACGGCGAGATGTTCTCCTTGACGATACTCTGAAGGGACTACAAGAGGGACGGTGGAAGTTCCACTACATTTGAGCAGCAGGAAATTTTGGGCAATTCAAAAGCAGCGTAAAATTTACAAAATCCCCAATTAAAGTGAGCTTTTGCAAAAGAAAAGATGGCACGAATGTACGATGATGAGAGTGATTATTCAGAGGAAGACGAAGATCTCGGTTATAGTTCAGAAGAAAATGTAACTGATAATAGCGCAGACGAAGATCCTGAGGAGGTTTGTAGAGTAAATCATGATTTGTCCGCTGATCGATCCTGATCCCGAATGGTGAAAAGGAGCCCGATTACACAGACATGAGCGAACAGGAGGAAGACGAGGATGACGAAGAGGAAAAGGAAAGAGAGGAACAACTAAAGCGAAGTAGGTTTCAGTCGGCTTGCTATGGATAGAGTCTTGTTCCTCACAGCGACTTAGCACTTGCACATGTGTCATTTGAACAACTGGCGGAAATCAAGAGCAAAATGGGAATGCAAGAGGCAAATAGGTCAAAAAACGACGAGCGAACAGCCGGCAAAAAGATATCAAAAGAGCAGATCTTGAAGGATGTCAAAGGAGCTGTCAGTAAACTGAACAAGAAGGATCGACCAAAGCGGACAAAGAGTGAAATGAAACGCAGCAATAAGAACAGGTACAGACCGAAAACCTATTAGGAGTACTTTAAGTAGATGAGCTTACTATTATCCGTTGTTGGTTTAGTCCTATGGAGATGTCGTCGAAGAGAGCAGTCAGTCGGTTTAGGGAGGTTGTGCCAACAGCGGAACGAGTAAGTGTCTCTCGTTTGTTCCCTTGCTTGTTTATTTACTATGCTGACGATCTACCATAAAGAAACCGCGGGACCCACGATTCGACAAACTGTCAGGGCACTTTAACCGCGATCTGTTTGAGAAATCGTATAGCTTCTTGGAGGAGTATAAGAAATCAGAGAAAGAAATGATCCAGCAGCAGCTCAAGAAGGAAAAGGACCCGGAGGAGCGGGAGAAGCTACAATCACTCTTGACAAAGATGGTAAAAAGTCGTCCATATGTTCGCTGTCTGATAATATGTGTGTTAATTACATAAACCATCGCGCAGATGTCTCGGGAAGCGACCGCCAGAGAGGCTAAGCGAAAACAGGAATTGCTGCGTGAGCGTAAAAAGGCCGAAGCAGAGTTGGTGAAACAAGGCAAAAAGCCATATTTCTTGAAACGATGTAGGTGTCACACAAAGAAGCCAAAGAGGCTGAGGGCCCATGAGCTCATCATGTATCTTCTTTGTTGTAGCCGAAAAGCGGAAATTGTTACTTATGGATAAATACGAACGACTTGGTGAGAAGAATGTTGACAAGATTCTCGAGAAACGGCGCAAGAAGAATGCCGCAAAGGATCATCGCTTTGTCCCATTCAAGAGAAGGACACAGTGACTGGGCGGTGTTGTGCAAAGGGTACACTCATCCGTGGTACATCATTAATGACAATTTACTGCGTGCGGGGCGCAAACTTTCTGCTTCGCCTGCAGTAACCGTATTTGTAAATGTGAAGCTGTACTTTCATTTACCCAGAAAGTATATAAAAGACTCGTTTGCAGTTATGATTTTGATTGCGCTTAACCCATCTTCTCTTTTGCTCCCATCCCCGATGGTCCCTTACAATCGTTTTATAATAGCCTGGTTGGCTATTCTCTTTGGCTTCCTAAACTCTGCTCATGGATGCAAGCAGCATGCTGTAGAGAGTGTTGCGTCAGCGTCCTCCTCTTCATCCAGCGATAGCAACCGTCTAATTGCCTATGTTACTGATTGGGTCCGTTTCTCCCTCTATATGCTGATCTTGCGATAGATATACGGAGTTGCTAATATCCATGACAGGCTCTCCCTAGCTCCATTGCCTGGAACAAACTGGATCATGTTGTATATGCGTTTGCTGTGCCTGAACAGAGCGGCCAGCTTTCGCAATTTAATGAAAATCAGCTGAAGCAAGGTAAAATAGCGTTGAACAATGGGTCCATTTTGGGGGTCTTTCATTGTTTCTGATTATCGCATCCATAGTTGTCCAGGAAGCTCACGATAACGGCAAGACGATCAGTTTAAGCGTTGGCGGGTAAAAATTGGTGTGCCCTTTATGCTTGTCAACTTTGTGTAACTAACTCGGCGTTCGCGGAACAAAAAGCTGGACTGGTTCGCTCTACTTTAGCTCGCTTGTCAGGACCCAGGACTCCCGTGAGTCGTTTGCAAAGATTCTGGCTCAGGCTGTTAGCGACTACAATTTGGATGGCATCAATCTCGACTGGGGTAAAGTCCTTCTCCAGCTTTGTACAATACGTGCTGTTACTCATTTTGTGTACCATAGAATATCCAAACAGCGCAAATGGCGTTTCCTGTAACGAAAAGTAAGTCGTTTACCATTGTCATTTGCGTATGCCTTGACTTTATATACATATATGTCTATCTATTTAGCAACCCACAGGATACCGCCAATTTCTTAAAGTTCATTCAGACGCTCCGCACCGAGATCTCCAAGGACGTTCTGATTACTGCCGCTGTGAGCACAGCACCGTTCAATGACGAAAACCAGCAGCCTTCGACCCAGCTTGATCCCGAGTGGGCTACTGCTCTTGATGCGTTCTACATTATGGTACGTTTTGACGTTTTTCTCCTGACAAGGGAGGCAAATCAATTAAATAACTGTTAATCTACCGAATCAGGGTTATGACATTAACGGTATTTGGAACCCCGAGACGGGTCCCAATGCGCCTTTGTACTCTCCCAGCGGCGTCACGGGTGTGGCTACGACGAGCGACGACTCGGCTGTGAAGGCCTGGAAGGCTGCCGGCATTCCTGCGGAAAGGATTGTTCTCGGTGTACCATTTTACGGGCGGGTCAGTAAGACTCTACAGCCGATCACGGCCAGCACGGGCCCGTACGTCAAGTTGGACCAGTCGAGTCAGATCCAGGGGGACCAGTATGACACCAAGTCGGCGGATCCTTGTCCAAACGCCACGCCGTCGTACTCTGGTCAATACGAATGGCGCTCGATCGTAGAGGAAGGTATCGCCCAGAACGCGTCGGGATGGACTACCTACTGGGACTCTACCACCGAGACGCCGTATGCGTTCAAGAGCAGTGATGACGAGTTCTTGTCATTTGACGATGCGCACTCGCTTCGTGCCAAAGCCAATTACGCAAACGAGAATGGATTGGGTGGTGTCATGCTGTGGTCGTTGGAAATGGTAAGATTGCACGAGAACAAAAAAAATTGATAAGTGACCACAATGACTAAGTGATCTGTTTAGGACGACTCAAAGAATACCCTGCTTGAAGCACTTCAGGCTGTTCGTAAAAACTAAGTCATGTTTCATATACCGTAATGCGCACTAATAAAGTATACTTGATGAAAACAAGACGGCTTTTCGTCTTGATACGACATTACTTGCAGCAACTTGTGAACTTCTTGGTCCAGTATCCTGCACTTTTAACGCCATCTCTTTTTGTTTTCAAGGACTTTCCTTAATGGCAGTGCCGAAAAGTCGAGATCTTGGAGCTTAATAGCATGATCTTTATTCTAGAGGAGCTCACGTATCCTCTCGATCTACAATGTCTTCATTATTCTCCAATTTCTACAAAGGGACCCAGGCGTCATATCAGATTGAAACTTTTGAAACATACAGGAAACAAGAGCATTGTTGCTGTTGACAACCACGTGATAATGTAGAAGACAATGGCATTAAGTGGTCTGTATAAGCTGTCATGATGAGTCTATGACTTCTTCCCTTCTCCAGTGACCCATTGTAATGTCAATTCTACCCGCAGGTTGCAATTTTTGCCGCAAAAGGGGTCCATGGTTATGCGTTCGTATCCATTGGAAGGACGGTATATAAAAGCTAACTTTTTGTGACAGTTCTTGTCCCAATGGTTACCTTGGATGCACATGCTAACTGATGGTCTTGGCTATCAATTCTATTATACTCCATGATCCAATCCTTAAACACTTGTTGGACTTTCACTACTAACACACTGACCACTCTTATAACGTACACGGGTGGTCTCTTGGTTTGCCTTCTTTTCACACTGTTTGCATAATATTCGTCTACTGCTTGTTTTTGACAAACTTGAAAAATAAGCCAAAGTTTATTTGCGTGAGGTATTGTTTTTTGCGAGAACGAAATGCGGTGCAGAAGGTGGGGAATCATTCGTAGGAAAGCAAGGTTGAGGTAGGTGTTCGTACGGGTGGATGAGGTATAAATGCAGGTCTCTAGACACGCTCAGTGATGTCCACGGGTACCCATTTCTCGCTACCAAAGTCAATAAGCAGCCGACCTTCATCGGTGATGTTGAACATGCCCTTGGCTTTCCAAGTCGTAGGGCCTCTCAAGTCATTGTCAGCCTTGATACGTGCCATGCGGTATTTCTTGGCCAGTTCCAGACGGCCAGCATCAACTGCAGGTTTATCGGTGTTGGCCCACTCGGCAGTCTCATTGGAATATTCCTTGATCATGTCTTCGTAGGCCTGAACAGCGGCTGTGGTGGGTTTAGTCAAGGAGCCAGGCTTGGGTGGGTCGACCTTGATTTTCTCGTCCTTTGTCTTTTTGGATTCGTCACCGGTAATGAAGCTGGGCAAGCTCTCCATGTCAGCATATTGCGTCAGCTCATCGAGGTTCTTTGTAAAGTGGATCTTGGTAGCAACAACGGGATCCAACAAAGGTGTGATCAGGTTCCACACTAACAGCTCTCAGATCAGCGCCCTCTCCCTTTTTTTGCCTCTGTCGATATAACACACTTTACCTGTAGAAAAGACCCAAGGAGCCCTGTGGATCAGACACTGACCCAGAGTCTCTGGGTAATAAGCTTCAAAGCATGATACCAAAAACTTGACAAAGTCAAAGTCCTACATAGCCAACCAAGTCAGGTCCTCTCTGCTCGTAACACCAGCTTGTCTGAAACACATACCATGTTACTCAAAGTGAAGCCATCCATGTTAAAGACGATGCAGGAAGTTTCCATAGGTTGAGCCACGACCAGACGAGCGCTTTCCATGATATACATGGTCATCAGCTTAATGACCTCGGGAGACTGGTCCTCCTTGTGATGGAAGCGGACATTGATGAAGCTAAGAGAAACATAAGTCAGCACAGAAAAGCGTGCAGGGAAGCAGAGGATATGCATACCAGATGCCACGACCCTCTTTGTCGGGACCACCGAGGCAAGCTTTACCGGAATGCAGGTTGGAGATGAAAGATTCACCCATACCGGGCTTCAATACCTCGAGTTCGTCGCGGATACCGGTTTCACCGAGAGCAATGATATCATCGACACGCATAACCAAGCGCCAGCGCAAGGTATTGATGAGCATATTGTAAGCCGCGTCCAGGTCCCATTTACGCGCGCGCAGGAACCGAAGAAGGACAGCGTCTGGATTGTCGGTGGCGACCATGCACCAGAACGTACGCTGGAGTTCGGAACCAGGAATCAATGGAACAGCCTTTTCGACAGGAAGCGAGAGCCAGTTGGGGTCGGTGGTCGCGCCAATGAAGACTTCGGTCTGCTCGGTGTTGTTCTCCTTTTTGCCGCGGCTAAAGAAGCCTCCCGATTTTTTGGGTGCTTCTTCTTCGGCCTTCTTTTTGGGTGCTGGCTTGGAGTTCGGATCGCCCGGTTGCTTGAATAACTCGAAGAGACGGATCCAAAGCTTCTTGAGCATCTCTGTTTGGGTGTCTGTCAGATTGCCGAGATGACCAGCATGCGCGGCATCAGCATTGCCATTCGTCGTGTCAGCAGCCATAATGGTTTTACAGAAATAAAGATGAAAACGAAGAAAGGAGAGAGAGAGAATACTCGTTCCTGCCAGATGGTTGACTTGGCAACCTTTTAAGGACTCCGGTTTGCTTGTTTTTGGACTGTTCGTGCTGAGTGGTGGGGTTTGCTGCCTTATCCGGGAAAGCTCAGCCCAGCAAAGGTGAACTTTCCCCCCTCACGCGCCTCTCTTGCTGTCCTCTTTACTGCTTTAAATAACAGATCTGTTCTGTCATTATCCAAAATCAGTCCTTTCTTTGTGATTCAAGGACGCAGTCAAAGCTTAGATATAGTGAGATTCATGACGATCAAGTGGACCCGACTAGACCATCGACGTATTATGAAAGCCCGCACACGTTCCCAGTGTGAGAATTTCACAAGATCAAGCGAAAGACAATAAAACACTATGGCACCTGTTTGGCAATGATTATGCTCCCTTTCAATGCCATGTATCCAATACAGAAGCCAGTCAAAGTCCAGACGTGCCAAGTAGATGGAGTATCCTCACGAATAAGCAGCATAGCGCGGGTAACTTGGAATGCATCATGGATCAGTTGTACATGCTCATATGAAATACCCAAACATATATCAATGGCCATGATCTTAGTCGACATGAACACGTGCTGTTCATTTTAGAAAGACAACTCTAAATCGGCCGGCCTCAGCTTTTGTACTGTTCTGCGCGGATCAAATGCTCAACATTGCCTGGCTGATCTAGCGGTTTCCTCCTTGAGAACAAGCCAGCTTTCGGCAAAAGGAAGCTTCAAATGTAGAATCCGACTTTCGAAATTCGACATGTGCGAACTTGTCTTTTACGTGACCTCTTCCCCGCGCTCCATTCATCACGCTAAACCAAATTTAGAAACCTTCTGCGCGCAGACCTCCTTCGTCGAAATTGTCAACAAAGGTGAGCCCAGTGTATCATACTACCTCTGTTTTCCTGTAATTTTAATCCGAATACGACCGAACAAAGGGTGCCTGGAGCATATGAAAAAGTTTTCGTGGCGAGGATCTTCGAAACCCGTTGTCACAAATTTAAACCATATATATCAGTCGGGCGTCAGAAAATACTTAATTTGTTGTCATGACAACGGGACCTTTGTTGCTACTGTAAAAACAATGGCAACAACGAAACTAATCTCTTGCGCATTCTTTTCTACAGTAGTTCTAAAAGCAAGGTCTGCGCGTTGGCCGACTGGGACAACAGCAGGGGCTCACGTGCTGTCGGACTCGTATGTCGCACTGTCGATACAGGGGATTGAGCTGTTACTGCCGTTCATCAGAACCTTTTGAAGCTGGTGCCTGGTGTTGGAGACTTTTCAGCTGAGCTTCGATCATATCCAGTTTCCGTTGCAATTCAGAGTTTTGGTGTTTCAAGGATTCGACGACTTGTCGCATTTGAGCATGCTCTGTTCTCCGTTTTGTGCGATAACGAACAGATGCTATTTTGTTTCGTTCTCTCCGTTCTTTGGCTTGACGGCCGCTCTTGGATCAAAAAGGGTCGCTTGGCGCTGTTTTGGTGCAATCGACTCCTATTAACCAAGGAATGGACATGACGTTCTTGCGTCGGTTCAAGTCCATCTTGCTCTTTTTGCTGCGCTTGCTGGTGACTACATAATAAGGAACTTATCTGCATGTATTTATAGAGTTCGACGGTCGCGGCTGCGCAGTTGGAGCTGGCCTTGGGAGCATGATGCCGTCTATAGACGTTGCCACAGCCAGACGACCCTTTATGGCCTTTAAACCCTCCTGCGTCGCCGGTGTTTTGGGACGAGCTTCAAGAAGATATGATGCCATCTCATGGGTTGGTTCTGTTACCTCGTACGTACAACAATGTCTATAGTTGT
Organism: Thermomucor indicae-seudaticae; assembly: GCA_000787465.1. NCBI lineage: Eukaryota > Fungi > Mucoromycota > Mucoromycetes > Mucorales > Lichtheimiaceae > Thermomucor > Thermomucor indicae-seudaticae. Next base: position 51,027 of record JSYX01000055.1, read on the forward strand.
GGTTTTTCTTTCTGGATTATCATCCTCAATGTAACCGTTCCGGACATCGGCTTAGCATAGCCAACTGTCGCAGCAGTCTTCAAGTATAGGATCCCAGAAATAGAACTGCCGCCAAAACTTGATAACAGGACTATAGGATCATCAAGCGGGCCTAGTCTTAAAAAAAGAGGTGTGACGCCACCGGACCACGGCTCTTCCCTTCACCGCAACACATCTTTTGGCCAATTGTCCGTTGTTCAATGTGGGGCCGACTGTTTCATTTCACGGCAGACGCCATTCTCGTTTCAACAATACTTGCCGGCATTAAGCGGAACACGGGACTTCAGTAAGTTTTGAAACTGCATTTCCCCTTTCGGATTCATCCAGCAATGACACACACACTCTCTCTAGACCCTCATTGTCCCAAATCGAAAATGAAGACATTCGGAAATACGTTCAGAAATACCTCAATGTCGGCGAATGGATGTTGGACAACACGGTGGTCTTTATGAACAACTCTTCCTACTTTGAACGCAAGGAATAGAATAAAAGGAAGACTTTCATTGAAAGAAAGCGAAGACTATGTACAAACAAACAAACAAATTATTATCATATGCGTGGGAAAAAAGGACAAAAACAGGGATTAAGGGGGACTGGATGGTCGGCAATCAATGGGTCGGTGGTGATGGTCGTCGTTTGACGCTGTCTGCGGTATAGATCGTTTTGTTGACGTCGTCCCATAAAAGACCTGAACCGGCTTCTTCGTCATAAGACCATGGCGAATAGGTATCTTCTTCTTCTTTGGGTATAAAGTCTTGACAAGCTGGCGGAATGCTGATGAAGGTAGGTTTTCCTTTGCGCTTTAAAGATGGAGTCCGCCGAGTTGGTTCAATGGCCGGTGGCTGCTTATTGTGGAAATCCTTTTGATAAACGTGATCTGGATAGATCACAATGGGCTCGCTGGTGGGTTCCAGTGTTGAACCAGAGAAGCGTGTTAATACAAGTGGAGTCGACATGATTGTATCAATAAAAAGAGAGAATAGAAGAGGAGAAAGCATTCCATGATCTTGCCCTTTTATATCCAAATCGGTCCTCTTCCTAGTTCCCCGAATAAAAAAACTTGTCGATTGTCAAAAGAGCTAACCAGTTTCCCGACGTCATACCAAGAACGGGCCTCCCTTTTCTTTCTCTTTCCGAAAATTGATAAAAAAACCTTTCCAATGAATGAGCGTAATGCAGGCAAGAAAACAACGTTATCAAAAATTCCAGCTTGAACCTCCCAATTTTGTAAATCAGGTGTTCCCACATGAAAGCATAAATTTCATGTGAAAATGAGCCCCGAGTTGCGGCGGGAATCGGGTATCTGGGCGAGAAACTTGGTCCAGTAAAACTCTTTTGACAAGCTCTCCCTTTTCGGGTTGACGCAAGCGATGCGGAGTCAACTTTTAGAGGCACCAGCGAGACGATGCAATCCTGTGCGGCAACAATGTCTGACGTCATGTATAACGAGACAAGCGAGATGTCCAACGTGCGGCGGATCGCTTTTGAAATGGCAACGATAGCCATGCTTTAGCTGTACGCCGTACGAACGGTTGCCATCTGATACAGTATTTTCTACAGCGGTTACCCGGCAATGAGAAGATTTCCCCCACACACCCCGAGTCATCACGTCCGACTTGAACAATCAAGGAAATCGAGAAGTCCATACATTCTTCAATCTTGTAGGACCACGTACTACTAGAGACGCAACAGTAGGTTTCACTCGCTGGGAACTAGCAGATACAACGAAAGAGAAACGTGACATGGCACTTTATATATCTTGTAGACCACCCTGTCAGCAAAAAATAAGATGCATTACGTGCCTTAGTAAATGTGGAGCAGTATCCCAAAGCGACTAAGGATATTAAAAGACCTCCTTGACGATATGATCCGCTGCGAACGCACTCTGTTCGAGAAGGCCATAGGCACAAGGATATATGGGCCTGACATCCACAGTCTTAATCTTGTGCAGAACATGGAGAAAACGACAAGGACAACGGAGATCAAACATGGAGTATGGATCAGCATTTATAGGATCACCGTGATCTTGTTCTGCTGTCATTATATGAAATTCCCAACAAGTATCGATGCCTGCATCTGGAATGAAGGTCAAAAGAAAGTGTACCTGATAGAAGTTATCAAAGCTGGTCCGTGATACCGAACGGGACCGGGCACTGGTCAATTTGAGAGTCTTGATCTGGCCAGGCCCTCTGTCTTGGATGACAAATAATCTCAGGGCAAAGGACGTATTTCACCATAGTTATTACATGGGTCTGGTGGAGGACACGCGTTGACACTCGGTACCCAGTCTGTGGGCCAAAGTTTCGGCATTTGAAGCCACGTGGTTTCCGCTCAACTCAGATTCATGCACGCCGCTGATTCGGCAGGAATCGGATTCGTACAATTCCGTCTTATTCCGAGAATTTATTGAATTTTTTTTTTTGAAATTCACAGGTCAACAATGCGTTCTACCCTTCCACACTCTGGGAGATGTTCACCGCGGTATTTGATGACATATTCACCGTTTGGTCGCTCAGTGACGGTTTTGTTTACGGGACAACCCTAGATGGCAATTAGCTGTCTTGTGATTCATTCATAGAGAGAGAGAGATGATTGATTTACCTTGTTACTATTGGAACACTTGTAATAAATACTTTTGCAACCTGTCTTTCGTTGGGTGGTATTGCCATTGTTTTTCCAAAAGTAACTGTCTTGATACGGGAATTCACGTGTTTCAACGATCTTTGTGATGGCTTGCATTTCTCTTCTCCGTCGTTGTTGTTGTTGCGGTGGTTGTTGTTGAACGCGTTGCTGCTTTGAGTCGTCGTGAACAGCAGGAAGATCATGGAAATCGGCGGCAGGTGATGGGTATGACAGGGAGGGACTGGGAAAGATTTGGTAAACGAATTAAAAGGGATTTCAGGGGGGTGTGTCTTAACGTTATTACCTTTGGTTGTTGGAAGGTGATGTGGGGTAATAGGATGGGGCAGCCATAGCGACCATGGCAGCTGCAGCAGAGTTACGACGTTCTTCTTGTTGCTGATCATCATTGAGACTTGTTACAGAAGACAGTCGTCGCCGTTGTCGTCGAGTTTCAGATGGACAATCGCTGGTACTGCTACTACTACTACTACTGCTGCCGTCGCTGCTGCTGATACTACTACTGCTGCTACTATTGCTTCGCTTACGGCAAGACCGCTGTCTCAGGTACAAGTCCAGTTCTTTGGCACGCAGCTTTGCTTCTTCAGCCCTCCGTTTGTCTTCCTCGACCTTGCTGCTGAGAATAAGCTTTAAGAGTTCCGGTTGGGATTGGTATTGTGCCAAGACTTCTTGCAGATCAAAGGTGGTTGATGGTGGTGGGGTCATGGTATGGTCCTCCTTGTTGCAGTTATGGATGGGAGAGGCATCCTTGCAGTAGTATGATATGGTGTTGTGATGGTACATGTTGCTATATGATAAAGTGCTGTTCATTAAGAAATAGAGAGAGAGCTTTTATGGCATCAGATGATGTGGGGAACAAAGACAAGGGGGCAAAACGCAGGGATTGGCTTTATATTCTATGGCGGGGTTCCTTTTTCCTTTTTGTCATGCTTGTTCCCGGTTGGATTATGCCATCCGAGGTTTTCTGCAGCAAAATACCGCATCTTTCCTTTACTAACAATAACTTGCCAGTGGATCAAGCACTTGCACAGACAAAGAATACACCTACACACCCTTGTAATCCTCTTTACTATTATCAACAAGGGGGAAAAGAGGAAGTTATCCCTTCTCATTCTTTCACATGCCTGCGGATGCCAGCAATCAACTTCGGCCAATTACCGAATTTGAAACCTGTGCCACCCGGATTTTTCAGTGTTTACCCGTCGAAGCCCCGCCACCTTTTTGCATTTCACACTGAAGCCCTAACTGTCCACATTATGTTATCAACTCGATTTCCACTTTACTTTGCTTAATAAATCAACTTGCCAAGAATAAAAAGAACCGGTTTTTTCCCCAATGCAAATGCTTTTTCTGCAAGGGTGATTTGGAAATGACAAGGAAGTGATATATTTTGTGGGGAGAACGGAGATTGAAAAACAAGGTATATCCAGAAGCAGGAATGCCGTATCCGAAACTTTTAACCCCCATTTGCGATCGCCTAAACTTCGATCCGTGGTAGTAGCATGCAAAAGTTGCAAAGAGAGAGACTCTTGGAAATCTCTCTCATGGGTATGATTGAACCAATCATGATTTCTTCCCACGGAACCATATGATCTCTTATCCTGTTCTGTTGGCCTGTAATCTTCGTTTTACAAAGCCTTTAACGGCTTCGTGACCCCTACAAGAATATCCACATCAGAATCTGTACTTTGGGAATTCTCCTCTATTACATACTCTTGCGTAATAGCCATCATTCGCCTTTTTGGATTTGACCATAATAGCACGCCCAAGTCATTTGCATGCTTTTCCGCTGCATCAAAATCAGCTTGCATATTAAAGTTGTGATAGAGATAAGCTATAAACCATCTCATTTAGAACTTTCCCGAATAATTCAACTGCAGATCAAACTGACCTGGCATCGTCTTTAACCGGCGTCGTTCCATCTCCCATAGCCGTATTTGATCAACGACTGTTAGCGGTAAAACTGGCGTCTGCGTAGTGTCTATTTAGCCCCCTTATTGTGTGCTCTATCAGTTTCTGATCCTGTACCTTTTTCCTCATTTGTGGATGTGCGTGGTTTTGTAAATAGGAAATGATCTAGAGTATAACCGCTCAGGCACACAGCATCTTTCCAAACGTATTCCATGTTTATCTTACCTGATCCGCCGTAATGCCTTTCAAAAGCGCATTACGTACACTGTCTCGGGTAATGACACCGGCTACCATGTTACGGAACCGTGACTGTAGTTGTACAAAAAGATTCAACACTGCAATCTGGAGAGGTGATTCTACAACCGCGTGATCTTCAATAAAGACGTGAGAAAGGATGGGCCCTGATATCATCTACCTGTGTATGCATAGACTCTGTAATTTGTTTCGAGGATAACAAAGCCTTGCTCGTTCTCGTCTTGATTTGTCTTGGTAAGATCCATTGACGTACCGAGCTTGGATCTAGCAGCTGTAATGGCAGCGTTTCCAGACGTTAATGTGGTAGCCAGACGAGTAGGATAGTAGCGGCGTGACCCTCTCTAGCAATTTCGCATGGATGTCAGCAAAAATATTCCCAATGTTTATTGACTGGATATACCTTTCTCTGATACACGATACCGTAATCTCTTAAGTCTTCCAGCATCTGCTGCTGCGTCTGCGTTAAAGTCTCCACTGAATAATTCTACAGTTGTGTAAGTATGATTTGAAAAGTTCAACCTTGGATGCCGTCTCTCATTTACTACCTCACCGAGTTCCAGAGATCCGAGCTGAAACAAAAAGTTTAATACTTCGACGAGATCCATCTGCAGTACCTCTGCCATGTCAAGATACTGGAGCAGGAAGGCCCATACTTGGGTGTTCACGTCCTGCAGTAAGAACTGGAAACCTTTGTTGGTGATCTGCAGTGTTCCAGGATCGTCAGGGCTACTCTGCATCAATTGGCTTCTCTCCAACAGATTCAGGACGCCACGACTCGGTTTCTTGGTCAAGGATGTGCCGACCATGTAATGTAAAATCGACTCCCATTGCTGTGTAGCATATTGATCCAGGAATGCGATATCGACCGCATGTTTATCCGGCGTCGAGCACGGCAGTCCAAACGATTGCTGCGTCCCTCTAAAACCGTAAAGAGAGAGAGTTACGATAACAGTTCAGCAAGGAAACCACGAGCGCGAACAAACCCTCCCGTCAAGGCATTCTTGAATTCTTGCCGAAATGTCTCATTCATTACAAGCACATTGCCCTTTCGCTCCAGAATGCGTAACCGAGAAAGTTTATGCAGAGCTTCCGCCAGCTTCCTAATCGGTCGCACCGATTAGTCGAAAGCCCCATGTACCTTTTACACAGCATTACCTCTGCCCGTCCTTGTTGACCCAGCTGTTGACATCTTCAACTGAGATCTCCGATTCAACATACAGACACGACATGATGATTTGCCTTCCCAAACTCGGCAGCAGCCTTTTCGTAAAGAGCGTGAACATCCATCGCAAACTGATCGCTTTCATTGATTTTACCGAAAGATGGCTAGACATGTCGCAGGCTTCTGGAACAGCCGCAGAAACGTAAATGTGGGCAATGTCTCCAAGTATTCGTAAACATTCGTCTTGAAATTGTCAACGGACATTGGCTGAGGAAGAAAGACCAAGACTAATTAAGGTATTTGGAGGGAGCATTTGCGCCAGCTGAAACAGACTGGGCATTTTTACACAATAAAGCTTCAAGTCTATTAGCACTCTGACCTCTCAGTTTTGACGCAGATTTCTTCTTACTTCGAGATGACGAGAAGGATGAAAGAATGCTAATAAGAAAACAAAAAACGGCGAGATCTTTAGATAAAGGTAAGAGAGAGAAACACACAACTGCTTTAAAGAGAAGGCAGGCTTCGTATTCACAGGAAGGAATGGACCGCCCTCGAAGACAACGCGTCAGTGAGCCCGCCAAAGGCAATAGACGCATGAGCTAACAAGAAACAGTTGAGAACCTGAACGAAACCTGTTAGAATATCGCGTTATTCTTTTCCCACGTCGAAGAGGACCCGATGACTGAAACGGTGATATACAAGCTACAATGCAACGTTTTCTAAACCCTTCTTTCTCGTTGACAATTCCAGCTATGGTGCCTTCGAACTGGAAAGACTTTATTCTGCAAAAAAAGGAGGAAAAGAAGAAGAGACTTCAAAAGGAAGAACAGGAAAAGGCGTCAGTAACCGCGACATAGCGCATGTACCGTAAAACTTTAACTAATGTCTTTTTAAAAGTATGTAACCGATGTGGGAAGTCAGGCTACAGAAGCGCGCGATCGTATTTGTGCGACATGTACACTAGCAGAAAACATAGTCCTCGCCAGCGTAAGTCATGCAGCGGCGGGGTATCGGCAGATTTGTATCTGACACCGTTTTTCTTGCAGAAAAAGCACTTCTTGTCAGGCGATACAAGACCAAGATTATTGATAAATCGATATTCTCGATATACCGATCGACCTCTTCAATCACGGATTTGCTTTTTCCAGGCCTATGTCAACTTGATATAACGATCACAATTTTCCGTCACGGACCCTATCGATATATCGCGCAGGTACTGTATGCAGTAAACCCCAATGTCGGGAAAGAGATATGCACCATGTAAACGTGGAAGGTGGATCTCTGTACGCTGTACTGGCTTGTCATAGGTACTCATGGCGTCAGAGTGCTTATCCACAGTCGTTAACCGTAAAATATATAGTTGTTGTACATTGTGGCAGAGAGACGTAAATGCTGCTCGCAACCTACATTACATATCAAACAATGTAGTAGAAGGAGGCTCCAGAAGACCGTCAATATTCTGCAGAGGTCCTGACCACTCTGGAATTATACCATCTTGATAAAGAAAGACCAAGATTATTTGTACACGCGTCGTTATATTTTTTCCCAACAGAAAATAAGGTGGAATTAAAAGATTGAAACGGTATATATGTATATATAGGGGACAATGTACAGTCTAAATGTTTCTATACAGCAAGAGAATATACGTAGCAAGTTGGGGACACGTCGCATGAAAAGTTATATACACCTACAGAAGAGAGAGAGAGAGAAAAGCTGGGGCTGTTAAAGGCTACATGATGGCACATTGGCAATAAACGCCGCCTTGCGCTGAAGGTCCTGACCAGTCTGGGATCATACCATCTTGATCTGTCCTGGTGGTATTGGAGGTGTAATAGCTCGTCATAGCCACAGCGGGCATTTGTGGGAGAAACATCTTGTCAGTTTTCCCGTCATTTCTTGTTATTGCGATGGACTTTTGTTGATGGTGCAAAGCAACTACGTGACAGTTCGGATCACTCTTCTCTGCCACCACATCTACATTCCTCCTTTAGAACCCTCCTTCCAAAGCGAATATCTTTTTGTTCATCATTACCTGTCTTGTTCTTTTCATTATTACTGGTCCATTGCTTCCTGGACTCCCATGACTTGAGATTGCTTTGTATGTACTCGACTGTAAATGTCAATTCTAACAAAAATAATAAGGAACAACATCTTTCTTCCTCTGATGTCGTCCATCTTACCGTGAGCAATCGAAGCTACACCTTCAAATAAACTGGAGGCAACAAACTTGATAAAACCGATCTGCATGTCTTCCAGCACGAGCTTGTCTCTGTCGTTCATTGGCTGCACCGCCATGCCCAGCTGACGCTCCAGGTCACCTTGGCAAGTAAATTCCTCTACTAACAATTCTGCCCACTTGGCGGATCTTTCAAACGGCCGAGTCTATTTATACTCTCGGGGTTAGAAAAACGAAAGTTGTCACAGACCATTGTTGCTTTCACTTGCCACATTACTGATGTCCGCGCACTTTATTAACGCACTGCAGAAAAGCAGTCGGTCTTCTTCAATATCCAAATTTTCGTTGCATGACCTTGCCGCGTGTTCTTTGATTTTCTTGACATATTTATCATGCAGCGACATATCAGTTGCAAGTATACTCGCGACCACCGTCTTGCGAAACGCTATTATCAACCGCAATCGATCAGATTTTTTCCCGCCGTTTGGGACGGATAAAATGCTATTACCTTGATAGCTAGGCGACCGAAAGCCGCCAAAGCACTCGTCAATACCATGCTTTTTCAGGATATGAAACAAGGTCATGGAATGAAAGCTTTCGAGCACAGATCGATCGTTGTACAAGATGGCGAGTGGAGTTCCAGAGTTGATCTAATATATCCATCCGTGATTAAAAAACATCGACAAAAGCTGCGACAAAAACAACATACCATGAACCCATTATTGACACCAGGATGACCGGCATCATGACCCAGTGCCGCTATGAGAAGCGCCAAGACATCGCTGGGCTGTAGCCGATCGTCTTTGTCGTTTGAAAAAATCCCGAGCTTGCACAGAAAGTAATATATACACTGTAAAACGTCAACTGCATGGGCGAAATTATGATATGGGTTCCCGTGATGATAGGAGCCAGATAGGTCCAGGATAAAATCGTATAATTGCTCTGCCACAATTTGTCAGACAGTCAGGATGTCATTCGTACCAAAAGATATATCCAACTAACCCTTCTTGATCGTTATGTGCGCCATTTTTGACCAGGATAGTGCTTTATCTAAAATTAGATAAGCACAATGGACAAGTTCATCATGATCGAAATCAAAAGGACAGAAATCCCAGCTTGCAATTCTCCGTTCAAGATACTCTGCGCGCTGACTATACATGATTTACGTTATATATATATCTCTTTCTCTTGCGCCATCATACAACAAGATGTTCTTACCTAGATAAAGGGGTCAAGGTACTTTTCCGAGGGAAGTTGGGTAAATAAATGTCTATAATCGCTTTCTCTAAGCTAAAGAAAAAATAGATAAGCTCCGGGATCTCAGTAGTTGAAAGATCATGTAACATACGCCGCATCTTTAGCCGTCATGTCTTGGAGTCGATGATGGAGACTAGTACACTGATTGACGGATGAGGAGGTCGGTGTGATGGGAGTGATGGTGCTAATAGTGGTTGTAGCAGGTGACGATGCCATATCAAGAGCGCGCATTCTAGTATTAATATGGTCGGCTTGAATCCGGTAAAGTTTCTGTTTTGCATCATGAGATAAAATGCCACTAAGATCAAGTCTCTATGTTTCTTACCAGGAACAGGGTCTTGACCACATCTATGCGCAGTGGCTTTAGCAAGTAGTCGATGGCACCGGCATCCATGCATTTGAGCATAAATTTCGTATCTTCAGCGACAGAGCATGCTTTTTCACCGAGAAATAATAAGATTACGTCAAACAACTAAACATTCTGACTGAGGAGAACAAACGCACCAATAACAGGAACCAATTCGTCTGCCATTTCTTCGAGATCGCGCGTCAAGTGTCGAATCCGTGCCAAGGCTGCATCTTTATCATTGTCCATGATGCAGTCGTCCACGTCCACGAGACATAGGGACGGACATGTTTGCTTGGCAATCTGCTCTAGAATGGCTGTCGTGCTGGAATGTATAACGACTTTTGGGACAAACGTGTTAAATTTGAAAGAGAGGGTACAGAAGAGCTATGAGTATAGCTGACCTTGACCAAAAACTGCTTTTAAAACGGAGATGTATGGAGGGTTAATGTTGTCGTCGTCATGAGCATCGTCTTGGTCTGCTATCCGATATGGCTCGGGTGTTGATTGATACAAGACGAATATTGAGCAATGCAAAGGGTCGTCCATTGTTGGAAGAGTCGTATCCTTTTTTTCCGAAATGCTGATCGCCTCCCTTTCTTTCTCTCTCTCTCACACACAAACTCTCTCTCTGCTCGAACTTGGTTTAACGGAAAACAGAAACAGGAAAGAATAAAGCTTCGCAAACAAAAGAAACCTTACTGAGTGAGAGGGAAAAAGAGACGAAAGAGAGACAGTTTCAAAGACTCAAAAAAAAAGATCACTTGATAGGGTTGGGTTCTTCGGGAAGCATAAAAATGACCTGTTCTGATTGGACAGCTGTAACAGCGCAACAGCTGAAACGAACGACACAACAACCAGCGGATCTGAAAAATGCAACATTTCGTTGGGCGTCTGTGCCAACCGCGTCGCAGTATGTCTCGGCGTACTATGCATGTCAATAGCGAAATTTGCGTCGTTTTCCGTTCAACTACACTATAGATAAAGTATTCTGCTGTCTATCGAAGGATACTTGAATCGCTTCATGAACGCGGCGACATGACGTTCACTTACTTGTCCACAACCGCTAGATTCAGCGACTCTAGTTGAAGATCATTTCGCAGTATGATATAAACCATTTGTTAATTATCTGCAAGCACATGCTCGATATCGTACGCACACAAGGATATTCAACCTAGTTTTAGCAAAAGAAGAAAGACATCAAGAGTGCAGTGCGTCGGCATTATGTATTGCTACAAACAAATAAGGTACAATCAAGAAAATGAGATATGATGATCATCCGGCAAAGGGCTGATGTGGCTATTTGCATCAACAATTTCATTCAGCCATCCTTGTAGCCTATCCAGCTCATCCGGAATGGACAGGCTACTATCAGATTTCGGTGATGCAATCCGTACGCTTTGAAATGCATTCATCATGCATTCGAGACTCTCTCCAGCCGAAGTGTGTGTTGTGTTATGATTATGATGCGGATACGGTAAGCCAAAGGCTTCTGGAGAGGTTTCAAATGTTGGCGTATGATAAGCAGTGGACGATGGAGGCATTGGAATGTCGACCGACAATGTTGTCTGAGTTCCCACATGGCGGATACGTTTTTCAGTCATTCGCCGCAGCTGATTGTCTCGTTCTTGCAGGTCCACAGCCAGCTGGTGATTCTTTTTTAACAGTTTAGCGCGCACAGTTTTTTATCCCTAAAATAAATAGTTCACCTCTTGCTGCACATCTGTTCGCATTTCTTCGAGATGAAATAACCGTAACTTGAGGTCAAAATTCTCCTTTTTTAGGTCTGTAATGATCTGGAATGCAAGCACTCGTCAATGCAAAAAAAAATCATGTGTAACACTGGAGTTGGTTTTCACCTTTTGTAGTTCTTTCATTGGCGCCGTCTTCACGCTACTAATAGGCGTCGAACTAGAAGATTTGATAGGTTGTCTCGTGCTCGAAGCAACAGGTATTTCTTCTCCTGGTGGACGCCCCAACCGCGAGGTTGTTTTTCGACGTATAGGCGAAGATGTAATGTCGCTAATGCATGAAGTTGCGATCTGCAATGACGACTTTGAAGACAGTTTTTGATAAGGGAGACTAATGACGCTTCCGTCATCGCGTTCAACGTTCCTTTTGCGCAAGTAGAGAGAGACGCTGCTGCCACTTGAGCGTGACATCCTTTTTTTCTTCCGAGAGTGTGGAGGTGTTTCAAAGAGCGACGAGGTAGTACATACGACCGCGGGCCGATGCCGAGTATTCAAAGGAGAGAAAACCGGAAAAAACAAAACAACGGAGAATATGTACCGTTTACTGCTTACAACAGGCACATTCCTGCGTTTGTTGCGGACACAACTGGGTTGACCTAAAAACTCAGTCAGACATGTCCAATTCTGATGAATTGTGTCGACTGAAAATACGCCCCCATAGATGCAATCAGTCAGTCTTGTACTAAAGCACTCACGGGGAGCCGCATTCTTCATAGAGTCGTAAATAGACCGCATCAGTGCGTACATATATCGAACTTGCTGCACGTAAGCAAAATTTGCCACGCGTACGGGAATTACTGGCTTTCATGCTGACTGCGGGCGGAAATTTGGGAGCACTTGAGGCCCACTTTCAGTAACTTGATCATGGTGCGCTTCATTTCGTTTGCGGCCAGTTGTTTTGTCTTGCTTATTTTGTATGCCACAATACCTGTATTGTCTTTTGACTTTCAGGGTTTCTTTTTTGGCGGAAGTCGTCGCGCTAATGAGCAACATGACGACATCACATTCGGTGTCCCGGAGCCACCATTATCCGCTCGTCGCGCGCAACAAGGTGCGTGGTCAAACGAAGCAGAAGGACTACGTTTATGACCATAGAATATATAATGTTGCTCTTGAATAGACTGCAAAGATGGTTACGTATGCGAAATAAGCGATGAATGCGTGTCAAGGCCCGTGGACTGTCCCTGTCCTCGTGCGTTGGATAAAAAGTGCAGCATACACGACTGGTATACGTGCGTTCGAGGAGACCAGAATTGCGATCAAATACTTGCAACTTTAACTTTACGCGCTGATTAAGCTGCGAAGCATACATCAATATCCCAGTGTTTGTACTCAATCTCGCATCAAGTTTTCACGTTAGAGCTCGACACACTTGTTTTGGATTCATTGTTTTGCATTACAAGAGAGCGTTTACCCAGAGATTATTGATCATTTAGACCTGACATAAAAGTTGTGGAACGTACGTATAGACCAGCAATAGATATTGACCACAATGCCAGGAAGACCTGCTGATTGGCGGACCAAAAAGCGGCCTGTATCCTGAATGACCGTGCTGACGTGTACATTAGACGGGCGATCCAGTCTCTCGCCGGCAGAGATTCATGAGTAATAACTGTGTGTAAATTTGCATAATGTTGTCAGTTAAGGTATGCATTTCAAAGCGCGGTCCAATGCATTAACCGTGGTACACAAAGAATATTCCCATTGACCAGTTACCGTCATGCGTCTTCGTTTGCACTCTCACCAATATTTCGTTTTCTTCATAAAGAAGGTTGGATTAACTTGTCAGCAAGTAATGATCAATTAAAATCGTACATGCTCCCGTTGTGCAAGATAAAGTCGCTTCATACGCGGTTAATGTCGCCAAATTGAGGTTAAATGCGTGCTCTTTTTACGTGTTTCTAGTGACGAAGGTAACATGAACTCTGTTTGGATGATGTGAGATGCAAGGAGCTCCTGGATTCTTTCAACGAGTCTCTTCGTAAACCAAATGCGGGTGGTCATCCCTTGCCGTTCGGCAACATTAGCCTGCTCACAATTTTTCATGCTTACAAGCAATGAAATGAGTGCTAAAATAATCCATTCAAGAGATATGAAATCCATTTTCATGCAGAATGGACACAATTTGTCAGGGAAAACCGAGAAAAAAGAAATGTTGCCTTTGATGATCCGAGAATGATACTCCGCAAACATGTTACAAACACGAAACGACGAAAAAAAAAGGTTTGCAACTCAAAAAGCACGCGGTGAAGATATCAAACACACTGCTTCAGGGGCACACAAAGGATAATCGAAACAGGTTTTTCTGTGTGTGTAAGCGTTTGAATCATTCAATGATAAATTCTTTGTCGGTGTCTTCTTTCTTCTCTCTCTTCTTCTTCTTTTTCTTTTTTCTCTACTTTATTCTTTAAATATGCACACAACTCTTTCTTCCTACTACCATCGACCCTCCTCCTCCTCCTCCAACAACAACAACAACATGTTTTGGTCCTTGACAGAAGACGATATATCTCCATCCACGTCAACATGTTCATCATCCAATAATACTTGTTCCAGCACTCAGCAATCCAAGTCTGTCAAGCAAGTCACTCTTTACAAGACGGAATACTGTCGCAACTGGGCCGAACTTGGTCATTGCAGGTAAAAAAACGTTTTGATCATGTATTATTGGGAATCACTGAAACAATAATGATAATTGTTAGGTATGGAAAGAAATGCCGGTACGCCCACGGACAAGCCGAACTACGGTCTGTACCACGCCACAGTCGATACAAGACCCAGATCTGCAAGGCGTATCATGTCGATGGAACGTGTCCGTATGGCGTTCGATGCACTTTTATACACGATCTTCCTTCCGCCGACCCATTCGCTAGTTACTGGTCAACGTTGCCCATCCCTTCTTCCAGAACCGAGTCTCGGTTCTTTGGCAAAGACTCGTGCTTGACGCGTACTCGACGATACAGCATTGGCAGCAACACAAGCAGCAACAGTGACAGTACCTTTTCGACTTCTTACTACTCCGAGCACTCACTGGCAACAACCACAAAACCTGTCTTTCCACAACCTACCGACCTCTGGTCCGACCTGTAAAGTTTACCCCAACAACAACCCGCCCGTATCTTATTCGTCAATCAATCAATCAACCAATCAGTCTCTCTTCTCTCTCGTTTGGCTCATTATTGTTCATTTGGCTCTGTTTTCTTTTCTTTTGTTGTTGATGTTTTAAAATAAATTTTGTTCTTCCCTTTTTTTAATCAATGCCGCCGTTTTTGCGAGTTTCAGAATCAAAGTTTTGGCGCTTCGCATGTGGCCCCGAGAAAGGTAGTCTTCGGAGTTTTGTTCTTCCGTACTGGTTTCAGATCAACGCCATTGTCCCAAATGTGGTAATTGTTTGATGCAGCCTTCCTCCTTCAAGTGTCTCTGACAACATCCGCAAAAAGGTCTCATGCATATCAAATGTTCTATCGGAATTACGCCAAACTTCTACATTTTATGCACACCAGCCCCCCTCAGGTTACCCCACAGGGATACTATTTGGCGTATATTGCAACATTGCATATAGGCCCTGTATCACTTTGTCCTTTAGTAAGCTGTAACTTCATGCAACCAGTAAGGGTCATCCTGCATATGATACTCCTTTGTATTTTTTGTGTCAATCTGTAATGAACAGGTGACTACTATACATGTTTTATACGTTCTTTACAACGCATGCAACAGCAACTTTGTTGTTGGCAACCCTCTCGACAAGCTGTACGAAAGAACTAGTATTTACACAAGTTGTATGAAATGATGGTATACAATATAAGATTAGGATAATAGACGGATCTAGTCCTTAAAGCGAGCACGTATTTCTAGCAGACTAAGGTTAGTCACTTGACTGACTATTAGAAAGATAATTTAAACTTACTATCAATGATGGCTTGGTAAGCTGCACAAGCGGGCGAGTCTGGATACTCGTCCAGAAAGGAAACGCCCATGTCGCAGCATTTTGCGATTCTTGGATCGAGCGGTATTTTGCCGAGCAACTCGACCTGCATCTCCTTTGCCAAAGCCTCAGCGCCACCCGTTGTCGGAGGGAATATGACAGACTCGCCATGGCAGTTGGGACACACAAAGCCAGACATGTTCTCGACCACGCCAAGGACGGGAATATTCACTTTGCGACAGAAATCGATTTCTTTACGGACATCCTGTAGTGCGACTTCTTGTGGGGTCGTGATGACGATGGCACCATCGATCCCGCTCTCCTTAAGATACTGCGCGACCGACAAATGTTCGTCGGATGTGCCAGGTGGCGTGTCGACCAACAAGTAATCCAATGTGCCCCAATCCACGTCTTTCAGGAACTGCTTGATCAGGCCGTTCTTTTTCGGACCACGCCAAATCACGGCATCGTCCTTGTCTGGCAGCATAAAGCCAATGCTCATGACACCCAGGTTGTCTTGCACGAAGACGGGCTGCCAGCCGGTGTTGCTCTGGTGCACTTGCTCGCCAACAAGTCCCATGATAGTTGGTATGGAAGGGCCGCAAATGTCGATATCCATTACGCCAACTTCACGATCTTCGTCATGCGCCAATGCAAAGGCTAGCTGTGACGTAAAGCTCGATTTGCCTACACCTCCTTTGCCTGACAGTACCAAGATCTTGTGCTTCACGGTGGACATGCGAGCTGTAATGAGCGGGATCGCTACATCATTCAAGAGAGGAAGACGTTGATTCTTGGACATGGAAGAGCAACATGTGAGTCCTAGGCTTACCTGGATCAGGACCTTTCGGTGCCGAAGCACAGATATTCTGGTTTGGACAGCCTTGGCAGGCAGAAGCCTTGCCAGCTTGATCGCTTTCGGTACCCTGCAATGTCCCAAACATTTAGGACCATAATTTGCATCTCAATTCTCGGCCAAAAAAGTGCTTACAGGACAATGCTCAGGAGCGTTTGAGGGAACACTTTCTTCCGCTCTTGTAGGAGCCATTATATCTTTACAGAAGAACAAAAGAGGGCTTTATTGAGGTTTTGCTTATAAAGCAATTCGGGAATCGGAGTTATCGGAAGAGTGCAAGAAGGACAAAAAAGATGAAGATCAGGACAATAACGATGCATATGGATTCTGTTTGTAATTCATTTTAGTGCAAAATACCACATCGTCGTTCCAATAATGCTTACTGTTGTCTTTTACTTTTCGACCGACATAATCTAGCTTTTTCCGAGCTTGCCGTAGCCGAGCATCTGTTCTGTCCACCATGGCCTCTGTCTCGTCAATCAATTCTACATGCGAATCCAGCTCTTCACCAATCATAATGCCGAGTTCTCGTTGTCGGCGAATAGATTCCGACAATTGATCGAGGTTCCGATCCTGATCTATATTTGGTAACTATAATAAGGCACACTATACGATCATCAAAGACAGTTCTTTCGTTTTTACCATCTATTATTCGCTGTTGTAATTGCAAGATTTGGCCGTTCTCAAGGTCACTGGGGTCCACGTCCATCTGATTTGTTGGTGAAAAGCGAACGGTTTTTCCCCGCCGATTACCCAAGAGAACTTCTCTAAGCCAAGCAGTTAGCGCTTCTGCCCATCTGCGCAGAATGTTATTTCTAATCCAACCTTGCCGTTTCATCATCTTTACTTCCGAGTAATGCTTCCAGTTTATCGACTTTGACCTGAAGCTGGATCAACTTGTCTTCGTCCCCCTTTGTGTTGCTATTTATCATGCAGCGCAGGTTAACAAGCGACCGTTACATGTGCCAGGAAGAGACAGGGAAACTTACGCAACGCCTGCTTCTTCTTCCGCTGAAAGCTGTTGTTCTAAGGTCTTAATGCCATCACGGAGCTGTGTTAGATTCTTCTGAATTGTGGTCTCATAGTTGTCGTAATTGAGTCTTTAGGAATTGCACAAACAAATTGAGCCGTAGTTTTTTTACTAGCGAAAAGTCCTGTGCGCATACTTTAGGTCTTTTAACCGGTTCCGTTCAAAGACTATGGATAAAGTATTGTCAGCTAGTAATTCCAGTCGTGATGCGAGCTTGGCGTCCATAATGCTGCCTTGGGGGGGTGTCAGGAAACCCAGTTTGGTAAATCGGGGTGCCAAAAATAGCGAGGTTCATTTTCGCGGTTCATATGGTAACTTGTCCTTTCTTCATCTCTTTCTTTTCCACATTGAAACCATGAATTCTTGGAAGCTACCTGGAACAAAGAGTAAGCAAGCAAGCATTGGGCCTGAATAGAAAGGGGGTCTATTATTAACGGGGTTGTTGATAGAAAACAAGGACACATCATCACAGCCTTTGCAACCGTCTTCGTCATCGCCCTCCTCTCAGTCATCCTCACCCGTTCCGTCTGCCTCTTCATCACAACATGCCGAACCGAAATCAGGTGTTCTGCTTATACGGGTTTGTGAGGCCCGAGGTATCTCGCTACCACCTGGAGTTACAGCGCCATCTCTGCCTCCTCAGCCTGCAGTGCCAGGACCTCGGAGCAATCGTGATTCGCTCACTCGCAAACAGAATTGGTGGCTTCCCTATGTTGTTTTGGAATTCGACAAGAACGAAATCCTAGTGGACGCTTTGGGCGGCGATACAGCGAATCCAATTTACCATTATCGGGCTCACTTGTAAAGTTATCGCACCCCTTCTCTCTGTCTCCTTTGCCTTAATTAACAGACCTCCCCCCCTTGATGGTTATTTTAGTGATGTGTCACGAAGCTCAGAAGTGTCTATATCCATCTATTTGCGTCAACCACCGAAGGCTCAGGATGCCCCTGCTCGCACAACTAATGACTATTTCCTCGGTGCAGCCAAGATCCAGCCCAACTTTGAATCCAATAAGGTCGATGATCAAACTCTGACGATTGCCGGTGGTACAGGTGTTATGCACGTCCAACTTTGCTATAAGCCGCAACAAGTATGAAAAAAGAAGAGGGGGATTGCCACTGAGAGGGAGACTTACGCTGTGTTATTCTGTTTTCTAGCAAAGCCAGCCGATTGCCTTTGATTCATTCGAGTTGCTCCGAGTTATTGGCCGTGGTAGTTTTGGAAAGGTGAATAAGCTGGAAAGTGGGAGACTATTGTGATGGTGGGAGACTCACAGGGGAAAGAATAGGTCTATGTTGTGCGAAAAAAGGACACGAACCGTATCTATGCCATGAAGGTCTTGCGCAAGTCTCGTATCATCTCCAGATCGGAAGTAACGCATACGATGGCCGAAAAGACTGTGCTTGCCAAAGTGAGCAACCCATTTATTGTCCCACTCAAGTTTGCATTCCAAAGCCCCGACAAACTGTATTTGGTTTTGGCTTTTATCAACGGTGGAGAACTTTTCCATCACTTGCAGATCGAGGGCAAGTTTAGCGAAGAACGATCCAGGTTCTATACAGCCGAACTTCTCAGCGCACTAGAATGCTTGCATGGGTTCAACGTGATTTATCGGTAAGCGCGACTTGACGCTAAGGGTGTTTGCGCTGTTTATTTAATAAGCGATTTAGTGATTTGAAACCTGAGAATATCCTGATTGATTACAATGGGCATATTGCTTTGTGTGACTTTGGTCTCTGCAAGCTGAACATGACCGAAAACGAGCGGACAAATACCTTCTGTGGGACTCCGGAATATCTTGCCCCGGAACTGCTGCTTGGTCAGGGATATACCAAGACTGTCGACTGGTGGACTTTGGGTGTCCTGCTCTACGAGATGATGACCGGTCTTCCGCCGTTCTACGATGAAAACACCAACGAAATGTATCGAAAGATCCTGCAGGACGAATTACGATTCCCGGATGACATGTCGCCCGAAGCCAAAAGCTTATTAAGAGGGGTAATGTGGAGTATATGACATGAAGTCGATGATGGACTGACGATCGGAGATTAGCTTCTCACACGTGATCCCAACGAGCGATTGGGTAACAACGGACCCGAAGAAATTAAAAGTCATCCCTTCTTTGCTAGCATTGACTGGCGCAAGTTGCTGCAAAAGAAGGTTCAGCCTCCGTTCAAGCCATCAGTGGAAAGCGCATACGATACCACCAACTTTGACGAAGAATTCACGTCCGAAGAACCCCTTGAATCCGTTGTTGATGAATCCCAGATTTCCAAGACAATGCAGGAACAGTTTGCGGGCTTTACTTATAACCCAGCGAACGATGGTGTCATGAGCGAAAGCTTCAATGGATCAGGACCTGGTAGTGTAGGCGTGAGCGTAGGTCATTCTCAACAAAGTGGTCCAAGATGGTAAACAGTTACAATCACATATATAAAGTCATTACTGCTGTTCTTTTGAATCAGACATTCGCAATCTTGAACTTTATTCTTGACTAGAATACATACATTTGGCTTTAAGCCTTGATCACAGGAAAGAGAGGAATCTGTCGTAGTCACGTCTTGTTTAACCACTCGTGAGCATGTGTGTCTTTCATTTTTCTATTTGGTTTGAGCTATTACAAGCGAGCATTGCAAAGAAGAAAGGGCAACGTGTCTTTTGTATCCGAGGCGAATGTCCGAAGGAAATGCTTTCGTACATTGCAAGGGCGACAGTTCACGATCATTGTCTGCCGAACTATGCATCTGCCTTGTGTTGTAGATAATTGTGAAATGCAGAACGAGACAGAAGCATGGGCTGATCAAGTTTCAATGAAGGCGGAACCAGAGTCTGATATCGTCGTGATCAATCAAGCAAAGTTATAACAGAATCTCCATTTCACCGCAGCCACCACAAGTCCAAGTGAGAAAAACCAGCTGATTGAGTACAGTTGTCGAGACGCGACTTGACGCATTGCTGCAATTACTAATTGAAGTAATCAGAATGTGTGAAGGCCACTCAAGAGTTTTTCGGGTTACACACCTGTGCTGAGATCGAGCCATGGCAAGCATGCGTTGGATTGTCTCGATGGTCAGCTCTGGCGAATAATCCAAGGATATGTCGAGATTACAGCCTGGACAGCGAACGCCAGCCGGACAAGGTTCGAGTTGGCGTGCGAGACACTGAGGACAAGTGAATACTTTATGCACTTGAGTTCAAGTTGGCCCCGCCATAACAGGTGTGTTTTCCGATTTACTCAAGTTCTCGCTGCATTTTCGCTTTGTGCCAAGATCAGAACCAAGCGTTTCGCATATTTGGTCAGACAAGCGTTTTTTCCACTGAGAATTGGACATTTATCCAAAAGAAGAAGAGGCTGACTCTTTGTCAGCAAGCTTGATTTGCTGAGTTCTATATTGCGGGGGTTGGTTATGTTTCACGCATGGTATTTAAGAAAGGCTTTCTCTGTTTTGTTTTGTTGTTTGGGACTTTGGGTTTTCGGTTGCCAATGCTGCGTAAATCAAAGTCGTGCAAAGAAGAACGACGACAACTTAAAGTGACGACTACCAAATTCGAGCGGCCAAAGACGGCAACGTCTTCCCCCACCCAAGAAGATAATCGACATCCGTCACCTTTGCACAACTTCTTTATTGAAAAGAGACGATCATGGTCGTCCTCAGTGAGACTGTTGCCTCGACTGCATCGAGGGTCCTCCTCGGAAGGCAAGAGGCTGGAATCGCCCGAAGAGGAAAGCAGCAAAACGACGTTTCCGTGGCCCTCCATAAGTAGCAGCAGCTGGCGACCCCCGATACTTCAGGTGAAGCGTCACTCTTCGAATCCGTTGCATTTTACCCGTCCGCAAAGACGTCGTTCGATGACGGTTGAACCGCCGGATCCGCCACCGCGGCTCATCCCTACTGCCCTGCTCGATCCAGTCTTGCGACGGCGCTCGAGCTGTCCATCACTCGAGCGATTGATTCCCCATAACGACGGCTCTGCCCTTAGTCTTGCCGACATTCGAGAGAAAAGTAAACCCGGTGTGACGGTGCTGCGACAACGGAAAGATACTCGCTCGCCATCTTGTTCTTCGTCCTCATCCTCCTCCTCTTCTTCTTCAGCAGCAGAAGAAGAAGAAACATCCGAAATACCCAACGTCCTAGATCCAGTGACGCATAAGCCGGTCCTAAAGATTTCCAATATACCACCAAGGTCGATGCGGATGCGACGGCGAACCAGCAAGCGCAAGGAGCGCAAGGCGCTTCAGGTCTGGCGTTCGTCCTTGGAACAGTCGCTTGCTGAACTGGCACATCTGAACGTACCTTCTGTGGTAAGGGCCTTTTCAGGACCGGGCAAAGAAGGAAGGACCCACGTTTTGGTTATGTAGCCTGAAAGTAAAAAGGAAAAATACGCATTGACGCGCAAGTTTATCTTGCGCGAGCTGTATATGACGGAGATCACGTTTTGGAACCAGTTGCACTATAGCAAAGTGGTAAGAAGAAGTCTAGCTGTCTTCATCTCTCTGGTTCTTTATTTCTTTACTACTCTCTTTCTAGATGTTTCATGATACGTTGGTTACAGCTATTTCGCGTCATTCGGCGTATGCGCGCAAAGCACACGCGGACGTGTTTGCCAACTTGTTTGATCTGATGCAATTTTCAGCACACCTGTTACACAAACTGCGATACCGCTGTGTATCTGTTGACCAGGGCTGGGCAGCAGCGGAAGCGCCCGATTGCGATCTGCGTATTGGGAAGGTCTTTTGCAGTATTGCCGAAAGGATGATTGTGTTCTTACGGTGCGCTCTTGATTACAAGGCGAATAAGAAGATGGTCGATATGAAGAAACATAGCAAGGGATTTGTACGCTATAATGAGGTAAACACGCGCGGCGGCAGTTGTCACTCTGTTCCCGCTCAACAGACAGACTGGTCTAGAAACTATTGGCAAGAAAGGAAACACGCCAGTTTGATATGAATGATTACTTGATTATCCCCATTCAACGCGTAGCGAGATACCATTTGCTCCTCACAGGTAAGCCCGTCCACGCGCGCGCGCGGGGTCGCCGCCGCCGCCTTCTTCTTTAATTTTATTCTCTGCCCGTTAAATCCCCCTTTTCGTTAGACATCAAGAAGCACACGGATCCAAGTGATCCGGACTATAGAGACATTTTCAAGGCCCAGAAAATTGTGGCTAGTCTGGCGACGGCCATGAATTATGCGCAGAAATGAGTTAGTTACTCAGTAGCAGCCTCATCCATTTCTTCATCTTGTTGTTCTTCTTCAACCACATCATCTTCTCGTGGCAGAGTTTCCATAACTAGGTACAGCATCCGCTCTAAATCCTCTTCAGAAAACCGTTCTTCGCACTCTTCAATAAGCTATATGATCCTAAGTTTGAGTTCCTTCTAGTACTGCCATAGAACAGGTGTGTAAATCATTTACCAAGTAAATATCCACAGCGCTTTTAGGACGCAAGTTCAAGATCTGTAACTTTTCGCCACGTGTGAGATCAAACTGTGAAAATGCTTCGAGAAACTTTTGAATCTGCTCTGGTGATTGTGTGCTGCATGGTGTCTGTTTAAGGTATTCTGTCAACTGCAACAACATGGGGCGCATTAGCATGATAATAGATTGTCGTCGTTTGGCATTTGGCGCATGCCTCAAACTGAATGGTTCGAAGATTTTCAGGGTATTCAAGGTCTGGTTGAGCCTCTTGCATTTGTTTCTGCGCTGCTTGCCGTTCTTGCAATAGGGCAAACACTTCGTAATTGCTCAATAGGGCGGCTCGTGCCTTTTCGATCTTCATTTTGCAACGGACGGGAGGAAAAATTTCATTCAGCCCGTAAAAGAGATCCGCTTTATTGTCTTTGGCCGATATTCAGGAAACAAGTTTTCCTTTTGAGCCCTTTCAAGTTTACTGGCCCGGAGATGATATACCTTGCGAAGCTCTCGAAACTGTTTTACAAAGCTGTCGTGGTCCAGGTTGCCATCCAGAAAGCTTTGCGCCACGGATTCTGATAACTCGTCGGATTCATATACACTGGCCTTGAGGCGTGTCAGTACTGTGGAAGCCGAAAACCGCTAAAAAAACAGAAGATCAGTAACGAAAAAAGCGACGTCCTCATGTGCTTGACTCACGTTAAAGGCATCCTGTTGTTGCTTTTCTTTCTCCTCATATTCTGCCAAAAGACTCTGGTACTCTTTATCTAGCTCATTCACCTGCTCACGTAACTTGACCAAACTCTCTTCCCGGCTCAAGTTCTTATCTAGACATTTCAATTCAGTGACTAGTTATATACACACACAAAGATATACATCCTAACTTACGTGCCAAGTTTTCGTTACCGTTCCGAAGTTCCTCTTGTACCGTCTTCATGCTCTGTATGCGTTCCAAAGAATTGAAAAAGAGTTCAAATGCGACATCGTTGTTGAGCAGTTCCTCCAGCTCTGCCGGACTAAGGAAGGAAAAGGTCAACAACTCATGGTTCAGCCTAACCGTCCGTGAAATTCACCTTTTGTTCAATATCGAGGCATATTCGGCCGTCGTGAAAACCATGGGAAGTGCCATATAAGAAGTAGAAACTGGTATAGGTGGAGGTGGCCGATGACCATAACTTGCGACAAGAACCATCAACACCTGCTCGCATCTCCTTCTTTCCTGTCGACATACCTTTCTTGGTCACTTCTTTTTGTAGGTGGTCGAAGCTCGAATTCTTCGCGAATGTCCTGCACCATTTTGCCAAGACTGGTCTGACCAGCTGCCCAGGTGGCTGTTAGGGGATCATGCGTAACGACATCGGATTCAATCCATGCATGTCGTAGGCCTGTCGGTGAGACGGTTATGACGGGTGCTACGTTTGGAAACTCGGGTGGTAGGTTGACAAGGAGTGAGATGGAGGAGGAAGACGTGCAAGGTATCTCGTACATTTGGCCCTCGACAATGACAGTGACATTGGGGTTATGTGCATAAAGCGAGGCGATCTGCTGCTGCTTCCTGCCGTAATAACGACAAGATATAAATATATTAGTGTCCTCAATCTTTCTATTAGCAATGCAGCTTACTGCTCAGAAACATTGGCCATGACGTTCAAACAAGAAGAAAGCGCGCGGAGTCCGCTGCATAGTGGACCTCGACCTCAATTCTTCACGTTCCCCGCTCCATATTGATATTGCCACAGCCATCTCAGCAAAAACATGCTTATCCTCCTCAAAGAGATGGTAATGATTCTCTGCTACATTGCAGGCAATAGCAAGTAGAGGTCCTTAGCTCCTCTTCTTGAGGAACCACCCTGAAATTTTGACTACATAGAGCATTTCAAATGATTTACAGCAGACTTCATATAGTGGCGAAAACAAAGGGTCCAAAAAAAGAGCAAAATTACGCTGTGCAGTCGTTCTGTTTCTTCTCCAACCCATGTGGAATCTTCAGTCGTTTACTTCTGATTGTACAATATGGCGGCATTCTGTGCCGTGCTAGAATCCTTAGTAAGAAGCCCGCTGGAGCTCAGGGCTGTTGCTCGTCTCAGGCAGAAGTTGTGCTTCTTTAAAAATGCATGTATGTCCAGGAATATGTTTTATTATTTTTCATATGCACCTCTCACTCATCAAGAGGTCTTACGCTGTTTGCCTGGTCAAAACATATCGTACGTTTGAGTTTTTGAAGCTTTAACGATCGATGCTACTGTTGCATACTGCGGGTACAGTAAGCATTTTCTCTAGTATCTATGTTGGAAAATCTTATTGCGGTCACGAAGAACATATCTGGCTATCAGTAATTGCTTAGCAACAGCAATTACGTGTACTCTTTCTACAGGGTACATTACAGGAGTTGAACTTTTTTCCTGAGATGCAGAAACTCACCGGGACAAACGGGCTTACAGTGACGTGTCGATCCCGCGCCGCTTTTCGATGGATCGACTTTGTGAAACCTGGTTGCTTAAATCCTTTCAACCTTATATATCTTGTCTTTTTTCATGAGTACCTCTCCGACATGAGTTTTCTGGCAGATTGGTGCAATCTGCTCAAGCAGGCCACAGAACTGTATCCGGAATGCCCCCCGTGGCGACTTATTTGGCCTCTATTTGCCAGTGTCTTCGCAATGCTCTACGCAATCTTACTTGTGACGGACGGGTACTTGTTTCCGTGTTTCTTGGCGATCGGGTTCATACTTGGTGCAGGGTTGTTCAGTCACGACAGTCCGAACGAACAACTGTTTGCAACTTCTATGCGATACACAGGTCATGCAAAGCAACTAGAGGGAACCGATGTTCGAGATGCCGCCACCATAAAGGTGCTCCGTAGGATCCCCTTTCTCAGTCATATACGCTTTATATGATTATTCATGCAACTTCGTAGGTGACTACAGATACCGATGCGTCAGTCTGTTCGGATATGACTTTGAAGCTTTTTTATCCGCCTTTGACAACCATTGTGGACCGACTTATTGAATGTTTTTACCGCGACTTTGTCCTCAATTGGTGGGCGCCGCTTAATGTCCACGATACCCCAGAGTTTGGCCGTTCTGTTCGGTCTCGCTTGAACGGAGCAGTACACAGTATTGAAAAGATATTAATGAAACAAGAGCGCAATGATCTGGTGATGGCAACCCTCTACGGTGTCGCGAACGTCCTGATCATTCACATGGTAAGGTAGAATTTTGATACGTCGCATGGTGATATAGTACTGATACTGAAGAATTGATACCAGCGAGAGTGTAGAAATCTTGAGAATTCAGGCTTGTCTTTGGAAGGATACATTGCCCAAAATCCACAGTCGCCCTTTGCGCAACTCATATCCATAGAAGAACAACATCAGCAACTGAGGTCTTTGAGTACGACGATCTTGCGACGAGTACTTCCGAGCAGCGATACCGACTCAATCGTGCTGCTTACCCTGCTTCGCGAACTGCTGGCGACGTATTTCTTTGGAGCCATCGTGGATACTTGCAGCGACCCAGATTTCATCAACTGCTATATTATTGATTATCTATCCTCGGAGCGTGAATCACCTGGAGATGCGCGTTCAGCCAATGCTGAGGAAGGAGATAATGAGGTTGATGGAATACGCAGCGTAGTAGAGAGGGCAGCAGAGAGTCTAATGGCGGAGAGCGGTTTTGAAACGGATCCCGCTAAAACGACTGCCACTGACAGCGAGAACGCGACAAATGAACAAATGCAGCAGGCTGCACCTTTCAAAGAGCAGACAATCCAAACCGCAGAACCCGTGATACCCGAGCGAGAAATCGTGGATAGCACTACCGTCAAAATGAACAACGCATTACCAAATAAGTCACAGTCATACGAGCAATTATCAGCAACATCCATCACAGAAGACTCTTTACCCCCTTCTCCTGCATCCTTACCACCCGTTCCCGGCAGGCCGGCGCAGCTTAATAATACCACCACAAGCAACAAGAAAAAGCTTTCAGCACCCAGAGCGGATGAGGCATGGACGCAAGCACCGATGATTTATGCACCAGGCACTGTTAACTTTAGCGTCATGGATATCTCTGGACCAGGCGGTCATTCTGCGACAACTATGCCAGATAAAAGTAAACTAATGTTCATTGTCCAAATTGAGCGACCCGCCATGGAAGACCAAGCCGGATCGGAAGGAGGCGGATACGTAATTACTCGCACTTATACTGATTTCGAGGTCTTCCACGCTATAATTAGTGCACGGCATGCAAAGCGAGTGGCACGTATGAATCTAAGGCTTCCATTGGATCCGATCCGGTCCTGGCTGAAGCTCGGTAGCCATGGCACTAGCCAGCCTCCAGCACAGGATACCGACAGTATATGTTCAGCGCTTGAAAGATATCTACATATGGTGGCGCAAGATAGCGAGCTCGGCCGGGATCAGATTATCCTGGCATTCTTGAGAAAAGAACGTCGTGCAGCAACATCTTCTGAGGAGCCGGTTACAGAGGTCTCGTTTGCAGATGAATACATGGATGAAGTAAGTGCCTACGCTGCTTTATCTGAAAGGACGAACGGCAGCACCGCGACGATGACTCCAACGTTGGCAGCAACGGCGCAGAGCAGTGTCGGAAAAGCCATGTCCATGCTCGCTCGTGCACCCTCTTTGGCTGTAAAGAGCGTGGCTCGGATAGATGCGGACCCGACATCTTTCTTCCCGTCAGACTTTCTGACTTCACCTACGCAAGAACCCCGCCGATGGTTCACCCGACGTTCGTCCGGGCGTGAGGGATCTATATCAAGCGTCAGGAGTAGTAACAGTAGTCTGAGCGGAAAGGAAGAAAATTCCGAAGATGATGTGTGCAAGAAAGCAAGCGAGACACAGCCAACTTGTTCATCGGACACGGAGGATGAGGCGGTTGCTTCAAAGTCTGAGTCCTCAGTTGGCACTGGGAACGCCAAGCCCTTATCACCACTGGATATCGAACTCCTAATCGAGACGACGTTTGCGCTTGTTGTGGAAATATTTGACCTGACGACAGCCAATAACCGGGCGTGGATGCGAAGGACGCTTCTAAATGTACTCAGAGAAATCGTACGACGCTCGTATACGGAAATCATAGCTGAGCACTATAGTAGTTATATTCAAGACTACATGTCACCGGATGCTTTAGTGGGATGGTGTAACATGATCATGGAAAAGTTCTGGCCCGAAGGACAACTGGCAAAAGCTAGGGAAGAGGATCGTACAGAGGAAGAGAAAGAAGCAAGCCGTCAGCAAGCAAGGACTTTGCTGATGAGCACTGCTGTACCGAGTGGCGTACGACAACTCATTGGCGACCAAAATACGAGCGCAGCAATGGACCGATTATGGGCTCGGTGCCAGAATCAATCCCTGAACCGGGTACTGATTCTACAGCTGTTAGAACGACTCATGCGGCCAATTTTTGGTTGATCCAATTGTTTATTTCATGCAATTTGCATACCATTTTACAAGTAAAAAGAAGAGTTACTATTGCACACGGATTGGTTCTGGCAACTTGAAGGGTAACATAATCGTTCAGCGAGATACAGGAGTTATCAACAAACATCAGATACAAGTATTTAAACGTTTCAGCAAAGAGGTAACTGGTACCGTAGATTAATTGAAAGTGAGATTACTTTGTCTTTGCTATCTTTTCTTGTAGAAAAGTAGCTTTCTTGGAAATTGTCCTGTTCAGGTAGTTCTGTGTCGACATCCTTGATGCGAGTGAAACCTCACGGCGTTCTCGTGTACTTGTTGATGGCTTGGAACATGTTCCATGCGATGTCCTGCAGTATACCTAGTATCCGTCAGATGTCTTCAAGTTATATAGTATAGAATGTGGGTTCGGGGAGCTTTTATCCGTATGTACCTTGTAGACGGGATCACCCGTGATACGGTGAAAATAGGATGTGTGCGCCTCGGCCATGAGATATTCTTAACTGAAACCGTATGCTGGGGGATTTCCATCAGAAGCTCTATGTATTGGATCGAAGATTTTTGCACACGGCCTTTAGAGACCGAATTACGAGAGGCCAGATGTCGAATATGATGCATGTAACGGATCAAGAGAAAAGGATCATATAGATAAAAGCAAAGTATCGAACAATTTCTACAGAAATCACACACTACTGGAAACATTAAGGGCGTGTAATCCGTATTAAGACATCAGTGGCACAGACAACGTCGAAAAAAAAGTACCCAAAGCCTTTAAAAACCCCTGAAAACTTTTGTAGGTTATTGTAATTGTGTACAGAAGAATAAATGACCTGATAACGTGGACCGCTCGTGATGTCATTTAAAGTCCTCATGGTTCAGTTTCGAGACGTCAGTAAAACTGGTTTGCAAAGATGAATAAGTCGAAATAAAGGACCCGATTTTTTTTTAAAAGCGCCGGAAAATTTTATTGTGATTATTTACAAAAGGATAATAACTAATATCCGAAACCGGCCATAATGCCATATCCTAGTGTGAAAATAAGGACTGTGCAGAAGATGCTGACAGGTATACCCGTAATGATGAAATCGCGTGAAGTCAGGTACGGTCTTCCAGTTCTGTCTTCAAGCATGACAGCGGACATGGTGGGGAAACCAGAAACAGGCAGACCCATACCAGCTGAACATGCCAGACCGGCGCCCATAACAAGCAGATTTGTGCGCGGGATAGGAAGGTGTTCACCAACTTGCCGAACGATCGGGATGATAATCAGCGCGGCGACAGTGTGCGAGACAAACGTGCCGAAAACCAGAATCAAGAAGCAGAAAATGCTGAGGATCGACATAGGTCCCAGTCCCACGATACAGCCCTTTACAAGCAAACCAATGGTTTGCAGCAGACCAGAAGACGTCACAGCGTTACCAAGAGCCATACCACCTTGGGCGAGGACCTGTTCGGATTCTGTGTGAGCAAAAATACGGTACAAGACAGGTCCATGTTAGGGCTACTTACCACAACGCCCCAGAGAAAAGCGTTAAGATCGTCTTTCTTGAGGATGCCAGTGCCAAAGAACATGAAGAGTGGAATAGCAGCAATGATGCCTGCATCACCAATATACTTTTCCATGGAAGATTCAGCGCACCACAGAACAATTGTCGCCATAGTGATAAACATGACAAAAATTTGCGACTTGGTCACCTTTCCTTTTGTTGGCTTTATCTTGTTCAGATGGGGACTGGCTTTGTCCGGTCGATAGACGAGAAGCAAAAGAGCCCAGCAACCGAGGATGGAAAGGACCGAAGTGGGCAAGGCAACAGCGAACCAAGTGCCCCAGCCAGGATTCGGATTCATGTATTGAAGCGTCACAATGTTTTGCGGAGAAGAGATAGGGGATGTCATGCCGCCAATGCAGCTTGCCAGAGCAATACCCAGGAGAAGACAAGGTACAACCGAGGAACCATCGGGCAGAGTACGCAGTATAGGGTCGATCAGCGAGAAACAAAGGACAGGCGTGGCGACGTTGGAAATCCACATGCTCAGAAATCCAGCCACAAGCATGATGGACAGCAAAACCCAGCGAGGTCGAGTACCAGCTCGTGACAGGACACGCGACGCGAAAGCTTTGGCGATGCCGTATTTGGAGAGCGCAGCGGCCAAGGAGAACCCACCCAGCAGCATCATGACCGTACCGCTAAACATGGCAGCGAATGTTTGCTTTGCTGCAGCTTTGGCTGAGAGTTGTGCACCGGTGTCCGAATCGCGTAGAATTCCCAAGAGAACGATCAGGAACGGCATCAGTAGCGACGTCGCGTAAAGAGGGATGGCTTCTGTGGCCCACATGATGGCTGCGAAAACGAGCAGCGCAAAGCAGTAGTTCTCCTGTTGCGAGCCGAAAATGTCCACGTTCAGAAGGAATACGAAGGCAACCATGGAAGGATAAAGAAGACTGCGTTGCGGACTTGGGCAGCTGGTGAAAGGGATACGGTAAGATTTAGTAGGCTCCTTGACGCGAGCATCCTGAGTCTTGCGTTCTTGGCCGATGATATCTTTCCAAACTGTGTTACGATCGTATGTGACCTGGTCTCGTAAGTGGGATTTCATTTGACGGACAGCAGCCTGAACGTGTCCATTGCAGAATGTGTCGGCGTATGTACCCTCGAGCCATTCGATTTGTCTCCGCAGCGATTCAGTCGTGGCAGGCGTAAATGGATGAGACTCTGCAACCATCTTCTTGTTGTAAGCCTCTCGGAGGTTGCCGTCGAGCACCTTGTCGTATTTTTTTTAGGGTTTTGTCGATGCCAGTTCGATTCAGCTCAACGTATGCTTTCAGCTCTGACAAAGACACGTAGAGGGCAATGAGCTGTGATCGGATGCCAATCGGGCCGTCGACGTCGAGGACAGAACTATCGGCGCTCCTCCCACTGGCGTAGGATGCAAATGACGTGCGCGAACTGCGAACAGGCTGCACAGAACGACTTCGATCGGCAGCAGTGTGCTTGACCTTCTCTACGACGACATGTGGAGTCGAGTCGATGCGTTCCAGTGGGTAATCGCGGTCGGAAGTGTTAGGCGGCACAAGCTCCTCAATGCTGCTGAACAGCTCGTGCTCCTTCTTCATATAAAATTCTATGACTTTGCTCAACTGCACATCGAGCGCCGTCAGGAATCGACTTTCGTCTTCTTTCCGCTGTTCGGAAAGTGTTCTTTTAATGTCATTTGGTTGCTGGTACGAGGCAGATTCAACACGCTCTTTTTCGAATTGAAATACCAACTTCTTGAGTTGGTCGTAGCTAGTAACCGGGATCTTATTTAGTCAATAACATTTCGGTATATTTTTTGCCGCACACGACTTACGCTATGTAGTGATCTATCCACTCAGGGACAGCATTCAAACGCAAAGAGTGAGAAAACTTCATGTTGTTCGGTGTCTATGAATCGGCGAAATGCGATGTGGAGGGAGGACAAAAGGGAAGCAGAAATGATCTGCTTTTATACTTTTTTAACAAAATCCACCGAGCGGCAAAAAGAACAACATTTCTCAGGCGCAAGACATTTGTCTCACATGGTGGCACGCCGCAACGCGTAGCATTCCTTTCCAAGTGCCGTTCCACTTTTGTAACCAGTGCGATGTTTCTGCTGTTGTGAAAATTCAGCGTAAGCCGTGGAAATCCCCACGGCGAAAATGTTCCCAAATAAAGCAATTAGAAGACGTTGGACGCCTAGATAAAGAAAATAACAGGATTACAGTGTGATAGAAGTCAATATTGTGACGTGGTTGATAGCAGAGGATAATGCAGTTACAGTAGACCACCGTGCATTTCCTCTCGGTTAATTTTAGGCGCTCATTTATTTCAATGGTTTTCATGGAAAGGGCTTAACTACTTGTACTGTCAAGCACTGTTAATTTTGTCTCGGTTAATTTCAAGCACTGATTTATTTCAAGGCATCCCGGGAAACCGAGGCAGTGTAATTAACGGGATTTGGCTGTACTGGTGTTCCCGCACGCCACGCGTCCAGCGCTCTCATGTAACAAGGCCAAAAGACGATGACGCGGCACTCGCCCTGCATGACGAGTCACCTGGTAGTAGCAAAGGGTTTCCAGCCCGTCCAACACGTTTGCACATTCAAAAGGCTTGCCGTTGCAAAGATGTCCATACAGGTTTGCCGTCTCGAGCATGGTGACTCAACGTTCACATGAATCGATGTAAGACAATGTTATACGGTCTGACGATGTTAGTATCAATTTCTATGCTACTTGTCTATTTCATGTCAACGCGGGAAAAATAATCCTTGAATTTTGATTATGCCAGAATAAAGTAAAGGATATGACCTGGAACGAAACAGATAATGCTGGAATGCAAGCACTATGTCGTATCCTAACATCTGTTCATCACTATTTTTCGGAAACGGATACCTGGTCCCTGGACCATTAGCTGCCCCTGTTTAAGGAGTGTCAATTGTTACTGTGGTCAATCCCATGGTGCACCATATTCCAAGCTTATACATAGCTTAGCTTCCAGAATCAAGAGTTTCAGACCACACGCGTATGGCATATTCTGATCCAAGTTAATATCATAACTTCTGTTATGAACTGAATGGTTATGTTGTTCTCATTGCAATTGACAACAGAGACAACACCTCTGACTAGGTGTCTTCAGAATGTTATGTAAAGAGCTGAGATGTCATTATGAACAGACAACCCTTATTTAGTCTTACCGACTTTTGGTTCTTTTATCCTCATAACTTGTTACTGTCATCTTTAGTTTTGTATCTCAAAATCAAGCATACTCTATCTCTGGAATTCCCACTGTGTCTTCCGGGGAAACTAATTGACCAAAGCGCTATATACGAACTGAGCACGAAGATTGAGAAAAGGTCATTAAATAAGTCCTACAAGACTGCAGATATTGCAAAGCAAATACAACTTTGTAAGCAGTTCGTCGAGACAACATAGTCAACCGCTTTCACAAATAAGGTTGTGTTGCATGGAAACCACGCGGTGGAATTCACAGTGTGAAGATTTTGCGTCAGCTTGGGAACTTTATCCGAGACACCATCAACAAGGACAACCGGATCGCGTTGGAGGGTATCAAAACGAAGTTGTCGGCGCATTTCCCTGAAATGAGTACGGTCTCAATCGGCGCTTTGGCCAAATACATACGCGATAATCTACCAATCACGTTGAAACGATCTAAGCGATACCCAGAGGCCAGAATGTCTGGTGACGCCGTGGAGAAACGCCTTCGCATTGTCTTGGGCATGCAGGTTCAAGGATTGGCATACATGCACAATTGCATTTTTATCGACGAAACGGACTTCAGTCTTAGGCTGATACGCGGGGAAGCGCGCTACAAAAATGTCAAACGGCCTTTGTTGTGGTCCCTAACCAGCGAGGTAAAAATGTTGCTGTTATTGGCGCAATCCCGCATTTGGTATCTCTGATGTTCCACGGTGAGATGGATGGCACGATGTCCGAAACGTTCGCCGGTTTTCTCAACCACCTATTTTGGTTAAGATCGTTGCCATGAATTTGTCGCCTCACGTCATATCCGTGGATTACGCGTCTGTTCACAAGACCAAGGACATCCGTGTCATTTTAAGAGCACTCGTAGCACCGCGTGATGTACCTGCCATTGTTGAACCCAATTGAAGAGCGTTTTTCAAAGTCCAAGGGGTATGTGAAGTGTTCAGACCGTCAGGACCATGTAGCACTGGCGCGTCATCTTGAGCAAAGTCGCAGTAACATTACAGCTGAGGATTGTCAATACTGGATTCGTCACGCAATGTCCGACTTCGAACAGTCCCTTGCTAAGATTCCTATGTTGTAGTTTGATCGCTATTAGGCTATTCTTCTGGTTCAACGTCGCGGCAGGTATGGTTGTGATTGCAGATGAAATAGAAGAGCAGGTGGTTGGCTCGGGTAAATCATGATGCAAATGTTTGGGCCAACAAAGTATTTGTGACACCAGCACTAACGAAAAATGACTCGGATCGCTGCCAAAAAATATTCCGTTGACACACGTCATTGTCAAACTATTTAGAGAAAAGTGGCAGGAAGAAGAGGAGGAAAAGTGAGCAACCGATTGTTTTCTCTACGTTACCAGCTCAAAATGCGCAACGATAGACATCTCAGTCGAGCTGATATGGCTGATAAATGCCTGTAACGGCAATACATTTTGCTTCTACTCGCTAAATCATTCACCATTAGTCCATTGCTACATTTGACGTAATGTACATGTACAATATTTAGAGAACTGGGTCCCCAAGATTGTGTAATCACAAGATCGCGATCTGGGTCTCTTTTAAAAGCGCAAAAAAATGCACCTTAATTATTCTTTACCTCTTATTCCTCTTTTCTATTCTTCTCAAAAACAATGATTGACATTATCCTATCTCTGATCGCGGCACTCGCCTCACTGCGTGCTTACAGCCTTTACTACCTCTCTGCGCCGACTATGGTCCACTTTCAATACGCTTTTGCTACAAACAGCCTTGTAACAGTGCCTGGTGTTACTGTTATCATTTCTCTGGGCGTGTCTATTGTCTTGACAATCCTGGTTGTTGCCGCAATATGTGTGACTTTCAAGAAGACCAGCATGAAGAGCGACCCATACACTGTGCTTAAGTTGTCGCAGTGCAACGCTTTGATGTCTTCCAAAGTCTTGATGGAAGACAATGTTATTGAGGCGCGTGGCACGGAAAGCCGTATCGATGATGTCCATGCCGTTTTAGAAGGGTCTGTTCATAACAACAAGAAGCCTCCACCATCCCGTAACAGCAACATGCAACCGTTTGATAACAAGGAGCTTAATGCAGCAGCGGAACAAGGCAACAATGACGCTTCGCAAGAAAATGACACGAAGCCAGCCGTCAAGGTGTTGTTACACGAAGAAGCAAAGCAACAGGCGGAGGCGGCAGTATCCGAGATCCAAGCCGGTGATGTCATTATTACTACTGTTGCAGACTCGCACGCCATGGAGGTGGATTTGCAGCAGATGACGCCTGAAGAAACAGAAAGCACCAAGATCGTGGCCACCTCCCATACCAATAGTGAAGATAGCAACACATCCTGCGCCAAGAGCCCAGCTGCAAGCACGCATGGAAATACCGCTTCACTCACTTCCGTGGCTGGCAATGGTGGCGTCAAGTCCGAAAATGATAATGAAGAACAACAGAGCCGCCTGCTCAAGAAATCTGGAAAACGAAAGCTGATCAACGCACGTCCTCGTAGCCCCAGTCTGCAACCGTCCAAGTCGCGTGATATTCGCAACCGTGTCCAAGCTGCTTTGAACAGGGTCAAGCCTTCCAAGTCTTGCTCTTCTTCGACTCCTGCCAAGAAGTCTACCAGAAAACCATCCGTCCATCGCCGTTACTTTTCCTTCACCAGTTCCCGTCTGCAACCGTCGATGTCGCGTGAGAGTCATGAGATTCTTAACCGTGTCCAGTCCGCTCTCAGGAAGATCAAGTCTCCCATGTCTCGCTCTTCTTCTTCTGCCAAGAAATCCACCGGAAGACCACCTATCTGTCGCCGTTTCTTTTCTCTGAGCAGACGTCAGAAAGCAACAACAAAAGAAGAACCCTCTTCTAACAAGCACAGACGGTCCAACCTCTTTCAAAAATGAAGACGTGTAAAAGTCTTCTTTCTCTTTTTTTTGCTTGCTTATCCTACCCCACTTTCTTGCTTGAATATTTCTTAAAGTTGCTTGCTTTTATATCACTTGCACTTGCGGTTGCAAATAAAAACGGTCAATATAATGTATGATTCATAACAAAAACCAGGATATGCAGTTTTGGTTGTGACCTTGGCGCAGGCAGCAACAGGGAGAACACTTTCCCTGGACTCCCACGGGAGCCGTTGATTGACCAAGAACAGAAACTCCTCCGCGGATGGGTGCACCCCCCTACAGCGAGGATGAAAAAGGAAATACACCACCATCAAATGCAACAATGACCCTTAATGCTGACGAGACTATATATTGCAAAAGGAAACACTGTAAAGGTGTGTAAATGTTCGTTTCGCATAGTTCAGCTAGCTTTTAGTTTACAATAAAAGTTGCTGTCAAGAAAGTCTTCTCGTCCTTCCAGAGTCTCTTTCAACAAGGGGTTGCGTCATGTTCTCCCAACCTCGGCGGTCTAGGTCCGCGCTCAGCCCATATTCCCACATTAATGCGGGGGACCTATTACGTAGGTGGCTAAGAGAGAATTTAAGGTTTGTCAAGACCCGCATGCTCCTTGATTTCACAAACAACCGACACACTGCAGAAATTGTTTCAAACTTTGAAAGCGCCCGCTTTGAACATCGTTTGAATGCATACGCAATATTGAAATGACACTATTTTCGCGGTGACGAATAATCCAAAGGAGGCGCTACGCGTTAGCTTCATATTGGTATCTTATCGAGGTCGCATGGATACAGGCACTGATAAAATAATCAGCCATTTATTACCATAGAGTCAAATTTAAGTAGAGTGTATTTTTGACGCAATTAATTGACCAAAACTGAAATATCCCCTTGGGGGATTGGAGGATCTGCAAAAAAAGTAAATTTGTGACTTCAAATTTCTGCAAGTTGGAGGAGGTCAAGTGGGCAGCTGCAGGTTTCATCCAAGAGTATAAAAAGCAGCCGAAGGGAATGCTGACGCCCCACACATTAACTCTTGAGAAAAATGTTGGACACTACTCTTGCTCAACTACGCGTTGAAATTGCTATGGGCGGCCCTCAAGGTAATTGTTAGCAGATTCGTTTTTTGGGAGAGTGTGTACCAACTTGTGTGGCATGGTCAGGCCTGCCCATTGGTGAAGTTTGGGTTCTGGTGAAGGACATTATGACCAAGATCGTCCAGCAGAACAAGAAGCCGAACGCTCCCGGACTCAAGCCCACTGTCGACGAACCCTACAAGCGCATCTTCTGGCCTTGCATTGCAAAGAGCAAAGAGCTAATGCTCTATGAAGATCTCGACTTTGATCTCGACGACGGCAATGCAGACAAGACCGAAGACGTGATCATGGGTGAGGTGGTCAACGACGGTGAAGCGGCTGTGGAAGATGCTGAAGAGACCCGTAGCGCCAAGCAAACGGCGAAAGCCGCGAATAAGCGGGCGGGCAACAAGAGAAGGGTGGCGAAAAAGGCGGGCAACAAGAAGAAGGGCAAGAAGCCTGTTCGCAAGAACAGATTTGTCGACGACGACGACGACGACTACAGCGAGGACGAATATGTGCCTTCTTCGGAAGAGGACGACGACGAGGATGAGGATTTCGACGAGGAGCTTATGGATGAGGATGAAGACGAAGGCGTATTTCACTTGGTTGCAAAGGAGACAAAGAAAGAGCCTGAAAAGGCCTCTCGCGAAATTGAAGTGAGTTTATCAATCGAATGGAAATGGGATTTTTTACTTACTGAGCGTGTGCCCTAGGTGCAACAAGTGAAGACGAACTACCGTCTTATTGAAGACGCTGACAAGTGTGATTGGACAGCGCTTAGCCAAAGATACGGCCCTCGCATCCGCATTGTTGCTAGTGAACGCCTGCAAAATGAACAACTATACGTAGCTGTGCCGGTAAGTTCTTGGAAACTGCGGTTTCATGCATATCTGAATAACTAAGAGGCCTTTTACTACTAGCCTGGTCGCAGTCTTTCTCCCAACCTGATCATCGTGCTCAAAACGATCTTGAGCTCGCGTGCAAAAGGCATTACGCAGGCTGATTTGACGAAAGTCTTGGGTCTGGATCCGCGTTCGGCAGGCCATTATGTGAAAGTTTTGACCCAGAAAGGCTACATGTTAGTTTTCTACAAAAGCGGAGACCGTGTTAATAATATATGTGCTAACGTCTGCATTTTAGCGTGCGCAAGCCAGTTTCGATGAAGGGTATCAGAACCAATCTGTGCGTGCATGCTCAGTTCAACAGGGATAACATGATTGCCGAAAACATCACGAACAATGCAAAGACCAGCGACCAGTTGCCCTACAACGTGAACGTCATGGGGGACTTCTTTACGTTGAAGCAATTGAGAAATCGCATGGTGGAATTATTCTTGGATGCAAAGGATTACATTATGTACACTGAGGATGTGCTTAAGGCACTGGTAAGTCATAAATGCAGATCGTCCGCTATCGTATACTAAGATTGTACTGTAATTCAGGGATTCAACCCTGAGGACAAACGCGTCAAGAAATGGTTCCACCGTGGTATCGATGAGCTTTGCAACCGAGGCCTCTTCAGGAAGGTGAACGCACGTGGAGGCGGGCGGGCGTCACGATGTCTCGAGCTGCTTAATCCGGAGGAAGGTACTGGTCTTGACTCGATGAAGAAACCAAGTTGATAAGCGACTAAAAAAAGGATATGTCATTGCAGCGAAACGAACGTTGAATGTTAGGAAAGGAGCTCGTATCAACGAAAAACCGTCGATCAGTGGCGTGGATCCTGTGGAGGGAGGTACAGGATACATATTGAGTGCGAAGCCTTCGGGCCGCCCTGATCCTGTCGGCGTTTATCGCGACACGACGTTGGAAAATCGTATCGTTGAATTCTTGGACGGTGTAGGTCCGGAAGGTGCAACGCAGAAGGTAAACATTTGGCCACAACATGAAACAGCATTTGCTAAAAGTCTGTTTGTTAGCAAATCGGGTACAACCTCAAGTGCCTGGATAACAGGAGTCTCACAAGAGCTCTTGAGAAGCTGTGCTCGTTTAACACACCGGATGCTACAAAGTACATGTGTCGCCGGGAGCTTGAATTTGAAGGACGGATTAGGAGATATCGATATTATACATTCAAGCACTATCACACGGCGAAAGGCAACCCGGACGTTGAGGAAACTGGTCCGCCTCCGTTCAAGGTCTCTAACAAGGATCTTGACGATATTGATTTTACCACGGATCTTGGGGCGAAAGTGAAGAAGTTAGGCAGACCACCCAAGAATCCCGATGCTGGTCCAGAACAGGGGAAGAAGCGAGGCAGACCGCCGAAGAAAGCCCGTACAGAGGAGCCATCCCCTTCCGAAGTACAAGAGGACACGCAATCGCCCGCTAGTGTTCCAGCTGCAGAAAATGTGAAGAAGAAGCGAGGCAGACCACCAAAGCACCCCCGTCCAGAGGAGGCACCTCCTGCTGAAGTGGAAGAGGCCACGCAGTCGTCTGCCGCTGTTGAAAAGGAAAGCGCGCCTCAAGAAGAATCTTCTACGTCTGCAAGTCAGTCTATGGCTCTTGACGAGTCTTCCGTACAACAAGAAAAGACTGCAGAGCAGCCTTCTTGCCAAGAAGAGATGGCCACACAAGACGAAAAGACTGTGTCGCAACCTTCGTGCGAAGAAGATACTTCTATGCATGACGCGTCAGCCGTTGATACGACGCAGAACG
Source organism: Thermomucor indicae-seudaticae (assembly GCA_000787465.1). Classification (NCBI taxonomy): domain Eukaryota; kingdom Fungi; phylum Mucoromycota; class Mucoromycetes; order Mucorales; family Lichtheimiaceae; genus Thermomucor; species Thermomucor indicae-seudaticae. The sequence continues at coordinate 90,582 of JSYX01000055.1, forward strand.
AGGCCTCCGCGAAAAGAGCAAGGGATATTGATGATGCAGGTCGTTCACCAGTGGCTAAGCGAATACGGAAGGCTATGCAGGCCGAAAATCCGCCGAGCAACATTGTCCGGTTGGATAGCGGTCTTGTGAGTGCTCGTCATTTGCGTGACACGTTCACAACCAATGCATATTTCAAGGAACGACGGGAGATCCTTCTAAAACTTTTGGAGGATCAGCCATTCTACGAGCGAGGTTTTGAGCTGAGAAATGCGTTTAATGAGAAGAAGGCACAGCTGCATGGCGAAAATGCAAGCAAGAAAAAGGGGCACGTGATATGTCTGAAGACGCTTTGGAAGACCGTTGAAGAGATGGCCAAGATGGGAGAGGCGCAAGTCCTTGAATGTGAATACCAGCAATGGAATGGAACGAAGGCCATCAGGAAGATTTTCGCAAGGCCAGGTGTGGATCCAGCTGATCCGGAGATCCAGAATTACTTGAGAACTTTAAGAGAAAAGAAGACGCTGTATCCTACCGCATACAAACTCAAGAAGTCAATCAGAGTGGAAAGACCGGTGGAGCGTCTTAACGAAAGATTGGAACGAATGGAACAAGAACAAGCGTTGCTGGAGGGTGAATCGAGCGCAGAGGCCTCGCGTATTGGAGAACAGATTAAGACGATCAGAGCGAATATGGACCGCGCAAACCAGTTACGAGAAGGGCCTGATAAAGGTGGCATGGGCAACTGGCTCATGATTGCCATGCAATTTGGATATATCAATTCCAGAATGGTTCGTACGAAGCTTTTGCACCAACACGTCTTTAGCGTTCTCCAGCGTAACTCGGAGGGTGTTGACAAAGAACGTCGACTCATTCCCACAACGACCATCGTCAACGAGATGACTTTAACGATGTATTTCCAAGTGATTGGATTATTTTCGCCATCTGTCGTTGTTCGTGAATACCTCAAAGATGTTGAGAATTTCGACAAATTGATCTATGACACGCCAGAAACAGTACGAGCTGCATTGTTTGGTGAACCCAACAAATTCCGGCGTCGACTTCGAACTTTGTATGACGTGTTACTGTTCCTGAATCTGGCGGACGTGGACGACGGATTCAAGCCTATCTTGGGCACCAGTGAAGACAGCAATTCATCACTTCCGTTTGCAATCATACTGCAGGAAAAGGTGCCCATGCGCAGCTACCGAACCGAGGGATTTCCTATTGTGCGGGAATACAAGCTGGAGAATCCTACGGATATCATGATCTATTGGAGTGATTTACAATATTTGTGCACGAGCTCAGAAGTGCCACTTACGGCCGACATACCGCCCAGGTCAGAGTATGCGGCCATAATTACACTGAAAAACTGGAGTGTCAACTTTGCGTACACCAGAGAGCAGCGGAAGGCCCTCAATAGCTATGTGAACAAGACGACAGGCAAGACGCCACTGAAGAACTTGAGGATGGTGAAGGAGATCGCTGCGGAATTGAACATGTCGGCATACATGGTCAGCGGTTACTTCAGGAAAGTGGAAGAAGCATACCAGCGTAAAATCGAGAACAGCATGCAGCGAAAGACGATCAATCGACTGCAATACGACGCTGGACAACGTCGTACACGGCGCAAGCGTAAGATGGAGGAAGAGGACACTCACAAATCGATTTCGCTCAGCACGGGGCGGCCCTTCAAGCGCTTCTATGCATCATCTACGCGCGATATATTGATTAAACAGCAACGAGGAAGTGGTGCGAATGATCAGGTCGCGGCGTCTGCGCAAGAAGAAGATGATGAAAATCAATATCTGGATAGAATCGAAGATATCCCATGCTTTGAAGGTATGTAGATGTATATAAGTGGATAGCGCTAGAACATTTTTTTACTCACTGTTGATAACTTTTCAGGCGATGTTGAGGCACATGATCTGAGGCGACCCAGACGCGTTTTACGCGTTAGATGGACGCCTCAAGAAGACGACTTGCTGCTTTATACATATGCGATCCTTAATGTGCGATCCCGATTTTCGAGGTTTCTGTGGAGTGCGGCGACTACAGTGTTACCGCAGCGCACCGCGAACCAATGCAGAAATCGCCTGGTCAAACTAAGAAATATTCCAAAAGTCGCGGATCAGATCGTGTACTTGACAACGACCTACCGGCGGTACTATGAAGAAGGAATTCAAAGAGGAGACATTGTCGATCCACAACCTGAAGACATGATCAATTTCGATATCCTTGGCCAGTTGTCTTACTTTGTGAAGAGATTACAGGAGGGGGATGTGTAAGTATTAATAACATTCGTCCCTTTTTGATGTCCTGTTGCTGAGATATATGTGATTCTTCTAGGGCGACGAAATCTGAGGAAATCCCGTTGCCATCGAGTTTAGAAGAGCTGCATGATAATTACTATATTGACAATATGGTCACAAAGAAGAAGGACCCGCGCTTTGAAGATGCATTCCATCGAGCACCAACGATGGCAGCCAGGGGTCAGTCGACAGTAACCCAGTTCTTCAGACTGCGTGGCAATGAATTGAGTGATTTTGGCTGGACGGAGGTTGCCGATATGCCAGAAAGCAATGATAAGCAAAGATTGACGTGCTTGATATCAGTGGCAATGAAGGTTTGTTTTTGACTGTGGTGATTTTCTATGCCTAACATGAGGCTAACGAGAGATGATAATAATAGATGACTCTTTTGACTCCCAAAGAAAGATACGATCCCTTTTATGCGTATGCCATGCTTCATCAGTATCCAACTGTCCTACTGGAACAAATTATTGAGGGAGAACGACAACGCGGTCTGCTAGTCAAGGCGAAGGGTCATCGAGCACTGGATCGTAGAGTTCCAGGGACACTATTCAGCATATCTGCATTGTGAGTATATGTTATGACTGTGATTAGGTGGACATTGGGCGCTAATTTTCCGTGCGTCAGATTCTTGAAGCAGCTTGCCACAAGCTTTCCCGAACACTTTTTTGTGCAAGCCGCGTCTTATAGCCGATATTTGCGGTCGCACGAGCAGACTCTGTTCCCTGCCGTTGATGCGAACAGTGGAATGATGGCGTGCTTGCTTGATCTCATTTCGCAAGGCAAAGTAAGTTCACTTTCCAAGATCTCCAAGGGCTGTTCCTAGAATTAAAGCACGGTTACTTTAGATTTCGCTTTCGCTTGCCGACGAAGAAAGACAAAGGGTTAGGTTGCAAAAACCGATCTATAGAAGCAGATTGCTGGGTATGTGAACAAAGCTACATCAGATATGACGATTCACTGATCCCAAAATTTGCCACAGACCAATCGAAAACGAACGTACCGCTTGCCATACAATATGAGCAAACTGAGGAAGAATCGGCAGTCGCCCCTGCGCAACCACAAGGATATAAGCCAATGCCTGTGGACATTGACGAATCGACATTTACCAGCGAGTGGTCTGGATTTTATTCTTTGAAGGAGCCACCTGTCAGAGAAGTGGTGAAAGTGATACGTGATTTGTTGGAGAGTGCCAGAGATCAGGGCGCATCATTACTTGAAATCAAGGTAACGTCAAACTAGCTTTTTACTCTGTGTTTGGACAGTAAGGCGTACTCACGATGTATATAACTACTCCAGGCCAAGTTAAAGGAAAAGGATGCCAGTATAACCGATGAATTCATTCACGAATGCCTTGATATGTTACGGACGTCGACACCGCCGCTGCTGCTCGTCGTCGGTTTCGAAGCGGAACGCTATGTACTCCCACCTTATGCAGATAATTGGGTTGTCAGGACGAAATCCGTCAGCATCCCAGAACCGGTCAACAAAGAGACAGCAGCACGGTCCGAAGAACTTGCTCGGGAACGTAAAGCACTGTTACTGCCACGCCTCTGGGTGGATATCAATGGCACTGTTACGCCGAGCGTGCTCGAAGGATGTTTGGAAGCAGTGTTCCAGCAAATTATGGAGAGACCTGGTATCCGCGGGAGAGACGTTCAGCGGCTACTTGAACACTCATTGACGTATGCGGAGGTGAAAGACGCTCTCGACTACCTTGTTGCACGCGGTGCGGTACGAAAGATCACAACGATACATAGTTCGCCTGGAAAAGTAGGATTATTCTCGAAGCCCCGTGTCTACACGCGCTGTGCGCCGACCACCATTGATCCATCACTCGAAAGCAGCTATTTGGTAAATCCTGGCTATTATAACTGTCTGGGCAAGTAAAGTAGAATGTAAAAAAGATTTGTATATATGTATGTGCATTGGAACCTTTATCAAAGCAATAATTGTCATGCAAAGTCAAGTTTCAATACTGGATTTGAAAGTGTTATTTGCGCTCCTCGGATACTCCTTTCGCGCCGAAGCCGAAATCAGGTCTGCGCCTACACGATAAATCAAATTAGCGTCGTCAAGCTAACACGTTTACATGCCCTTAGATATAAATTTGCGCGGTACCTTC